>JAHDVE020007123.1:0-259638 GCA_022606495.2 Halesus radiatus
AACAAATTACAATCAATCTTCAACTAGAAAACTGAAATCTGCTCATCTACGACAGACAAAGCTCTCGAACGGGGAGCTCTAGCGTCATGAAGATTGCACACATTAATTTGTTATTTTACTATAATTTCTAGGTCAACACAACTACTTTCAAATCGGAACGTCACATCCATAATTCGCCATGGAACTTTGAAAAATCCACTTCGTTATCAAAAAATATGATAAGAGCCATATTATTGTTCTTTCCATATGTTTTAATCCAAATCTAGGACAAAACCAGGCAGTGATGTTAATAGAAATATAAATAGAAAGGGGAATTGATTTATTTTTATATATAACATTATGTTTTTATGCATGTACCTTCGTAAAAAGTAGGTAGATACTCATAGATATGGAAGATATTAAAGGTACCTACTACCTATATAGGCCTAGCAGTAATTTTAATCTATTTTTTACTCTGTGGTCAAGCGTCTTGGGAGGCAATACCCTATTGGAATGTGGAATTTATTTTATAATATCCCGATTTTGATAACCTTTGCCTCTGCGGTCACTCCCATCACAATCAAACGATTATTCGTGTGTTGTGCGTACATTTCAGTCGGAATGACGTCGTCAGTCATCACATCAATGCACTTGTTTCAATAATGATGCCAGATGGAAACAATGTGCCGGTTCAATAATGTACACAAAGCAATTACGCAATTATCCGGATTGTTGATGGTGTCTCACTGACAAATGTACTTTTAAGGTATTGAACGACTTCCGTTGAAAAGTGGTACCCAACATTCAGTCTTTGGCTCCGGACATATATACGAGTATATTGCACATCGTTCCAGAGTAAAATATACCCTTAACCTTAGTAGTTTGAATCAGCATGGCTGCTGTGCTTGACGACCGATCAAAATTTGATCAATCGCTGAAACGTCCAAGAATCATCTGTTAATGATTGGGAGACCGCTCAGCTGAAAAAGGGCAAAATAGGACTAATCGTCGATTTGATCGACCTTCAAATGTGACGGGGGTTTAATAATGTTTCAACTTGAAACATCCCAATATTAGAATAACACTGGTGAGAGGTCATCACTCAGAATCGAAATGTTGGTCGGAATGGTTTTGGTGACTAGATCTAAAAATCAACGTCCGTACCTCTAACCTTCATATTCTCCATCTTTCCCCCCCCCCCACTTACTTCAGCCTAACAACATTCCCTGAATGGGGATTCTCTGTTGGAAATCTTGTCTTACTACATATAAAAGTACCTGGTTTGAGAATAGCATCTCCTCAAGAAATGGACATCTAAAGTACACTTTTGCGGATGTGATAGGCAGGAAGCCATTGAAAGCTGTGTACGCTTCGAGGCAAAGATTGCAGAAGACTCGAAGACATGTGAGATATGTCGCAATTTAAAAACTGGTTGTCTCTTCCTTTGCTCGAAGAATTTATTTCCTATGCCAGTTTTTTCTCCCGTGCGGATGATCAACCTTGGCAGTTCCTGTCGGACGTTTTCTTTACTTGCACTCCTGACGACAGGAAACGGGTGCGAGCGCACGTGCTTTGCCGTAGACACCTGCGCCGCACTTTTTCATGCTACCCCCCTTCGTAAAATTGAATGAAAGGGAACAAAAATGCCGAGATTTTTTGTGAGATTGCTAACCGAATAAACCGCAATGAACAGATGCTCCATTCTTCAATGCAAATAAGATTTAGGCTGTGAGCCGACCCCATTCGAGGATTTGTTATTTCATCTGAATATAAAGGATGTTTACCGGAAGATTGGATTAATCACTGAATGCCTCAATGTGGGTATTATTTATTCTGCTTCATATTGAATATTCTTCGAATTATTTTCAAAGGGATTTATTGGCCTTTTTAAAATGTAGGAAAACTAGACAGTGATTTGTCAAAATTACGTTAACATATCATGAAATTGAGTGAAATACATTTGCAAACAATGTTTACAATTAAGTCATTATGGTTATATCTATGTGGGTAGAGTATAGCCTAATTTAGACGTGGGAGTCAAACAGTGCGGGTGCCAAATTAAACAATCTGTCATATGGGAAGTAGTCGCATGATTTCTAAGCTAATTTAATTTTCTCTTATTTACTTCACATTAACTACAATTTGCTGTTTTAAATCATTGTGAAAGATCTACCTATCTCTCGTTAGCTGTGTGCTCACCGCATGTATCCACTGTGCTAGCTCCTGTGTTACACCTTATTCGTTTGATAGTGTAGCCCAGATCCTTTATGAAAGTTCACCAGGGCACTCATAGGATGTTTGGCGATGTCTCCTGGTTACATAACTTGGTATTCAACTCCCCAAGAATCTGTGCTTCCTTCCCATCATGGAGGGACATTACCACCGTAGATATATAATGGGTGTTTCTTCGATTTTAAAGGAATTGAACTTATTTGTAGATGCCATGCCATTAAATCAAAGTAATGAATGTATTACATATGGAAAACAGCTTCTAGATTGACCAAGCACGTAAATATATTTTAGTAACGCTTGTAATATACTCGAACACACTGAATAATTATCATCCTTAACGCAAAATGGACAAATGGAAACCAAAAGTTTCCACGCCCAATAATCTCTTAAATGATATCACAGATCTATCTTTCCTTGAATTAATTTACCCATTAAGAAGTTTACAACACATAAAAAGGTAATTACGTACATAAAATGAAATGAAAATTGAATAAATGCAAATAATAAATATCTCACCGCGTTGATTTTATTCTGTTTCGTAAATCAGACTTTATATTGTATTTTTTTTTTAAAGTTCGGTGCAGGTTCATACTTATTAGCGCCACAATCTTCATCCGAATCATTTAGAATTATGCGAGTAGTGAGTTCCTGAATTAATTTAAGATTTTTATCATTTTGGATAAGTGGTGTAGCGGCAAACTGATGGACCCCTAGCTAATTTAAAACACTAAATCAATAATTAAGTTATATTGAATTGTGATGATTTTGCTCCGAGAACCTCCGAAAGTGGTTCGCTGAACAACACCTTTATCAGCGTCTACGTTGTAGTTTGCACGATAAGTACCTAAATATATAAATTTATAACTTTTCATGGTCTGTGTTATTAAAAATACGTTCAAAACATATTGGAAATAATGCATTCAACTAGAAATTTTGTGCATCGTTCGCATTATTTTTTGTAATTTTTGGGTCAAATTAAAGTCTTTCCAAATACCAAGTCCTTGATAGTTTCTTGAACTGCCAATGCAGAAACTACGCCACTGGAAGTTAATTAAATTTTCGAGTTTCAGCGAGTTGTTTCAGAATTTTATAAAAAAGGTCTGAACATGTTGCAGTTCAACCAAGCAAAACCTTGGTGATTCACTTTTCCTAGAGCAATTAGCAATAACTTTTGTTATATGACTTACATCATTTTCAATTTTTTGTTTAGTTTTATATGGCTGTTGAATTCTGGGGTCAGTACCCGACATTATAGCGCACTGTATCTTCAAATCTCTGCCACGCGCCGTTTCACGATTCCTGATTAACATAATCATCAGATACCTTCGCGTGCTGAAACGGAAACGGTCTTTTTTTTAAAGTGCTGAAGCGTAAAAAAACTATTCTTCCCCTTGTCATATTATGCACCCCCTTGGATTGCAATTCATTGTTTAGGTTATGACAAACGTAACGTTGACACAATGTTTAATAGTTTTGTTAATACTTTAAAAGCAAAAGTGTGGGGATTATAGGGGGTTGATTTATTTTGGGATGCTCAAATCATTACTAGATGACGGTACATTTCAATGTCGTTTTAAATGATGATGATGGCTTTCAAGAAGATGAAGCGGTAATTGAAAATCTAATTATAAAGTCGACAGTTGACTAATTATTTTGAGTCGTATTTTTAATAGTAAGTATTTACTTGGTGGTACCAATGGTTTAATAAAAATATTTTTGGACGGGTGGTTTATAATATAAAGGAAGTTAGTGCTGTGAATTATTTCCCTGCGAAAGGGAGATTATTTTAAGTATTTACCACACAGGATCCAAACTAGCGGAAAAATTAAAAGTAAACACTTGGCTCTTCAGATATAATCTCCAAAAAACATAGCTTAAGCTATTTCAAACGACGCAACATTTAAATTCTGATGCGACATTATTGAATTATATTATTTTGGTGTATATAGGTACTTGCCGTTAGTAGAGACCAAATATTTCGGCGAAATTCACATTATTTTTGGGCAAATTCGCGTTTTTTTTTTTTGTTAAATTTTTGGAAAAGTGGTAATGTTTTTCAGAAAAATCGTAGGCATTTTGCAACAAATATGATCTTATGTTAACTTTTTAGTATTTTTTTTTTACAAAATCGAAAAACAAAAAAAAAGGTTGATTATACGCGTCTTTTTGACGTTCCATTCCATTTTATGGCTATTGAAGTTTTTCAAAACCATATAAAAATAAATATGCAGAATGTAGGTACAATATTAATTTCTTATTTTAAAATTCCAGGAAATCACGTTTAAAATAAGATAATTCACATTATTTGCCGAAAATTGCGAATTAGTAGAATTTCGTGCAAAAATTCGCTTTTTCGCAAACGTGAATCTTTCAGGTCTCTGGTCATTAGTGTTACCTTTCTGACCGCCTTGCAAGTATAACTGCAATTTCGCCTTAACATTAATAGTGTGCAAGTTTCTAATAGCATCAGTATGGCCGCATCCAGACGGAAGTTAAGAAGCATATTTTCTCGAGATCGCGAATCCGGGCTGATTTTTTATCGCAGTCTGAACGCGGCCTGTGAATGCAAGAAAGGAAATCTTAATTCGCATCAAAGATAACATGATTGCCAGCTTAGCTAATATGAATTCACGATCCCGCTGTGGCGGCTAGAAGACTTCCTGCTAGAAAACACGATTAAATAAAACTGTAGATTTTTTACAATAACGTTTCCTTCAGCCTCTGGAATCAAATAAAAAGTGTCAACGAAAACGATTCGCCTTCCTCATTGAATCTCATCATTAATGTTATCAATTTCCCCTTATTAAAAATAATTAGAATTATCGATAAATGCAGGAAAGTTGACCGCTTTTTCACTTTCGTAATTTTCTTTTCCTTTCTGTTAGATTTTTGTTCTACTTTTCGTTTTTGAGTTAATGATTTTTGTCTGATATTAAAGTGTGCCAAGTTAACTGTTCGGTTTCAATAGTAAGATTATTAGTATTTTTCATACTTAATTTTTTTCTTTATGTTTACCTATTTTCAGTTCTATTCGTAATCTAATTGGTCCTTTATATTAGAAATTACTCAGTGTGAACGCTACTAAATCAAATCTCAAATAATGCAATTCGTTTTGGCTTTCTATGTTTTTCAACCAGTCAAACTTATAAATAATGTCAACCGCCTTATTCGGTCATCTTTATCACTAAATTCTCAGTAAAACAACAGTCTTTCAATAACTTACTGTAGAGATATTCAAGCGTTATTTGTACAGCGCCCTTGAGGTGATTTTTCACAAACAACAAATCATCCAACTATTATTATTATTATAATAAGTCCAAGCCTTACAAACTTGGGCTAATCGAAGTTTGGAGAAACTTTGGTCCTTCGAGCCGGATTCTTTGAAATCCGACACATAATATTTATGATTTTAATGAATGTGACTACCAAATAATATTTCCGGTATTTAGGTAATCATCGTGATTCCATAACAGAGTCATTAGGTCGTTTTAATGGATGATGACGCCGTTTTAAAAAAAGAGCAATTTTATTTACATTTAATACTAGTCTTTCTACCTATCTTTGTAATATGTACAGGCAGGCAAATAATTTTAAAGAGCGTGCGTTTGTATGTATTTGTGCACACCGATAGTGATTGAAATTGGTCAGCAGTCCACCCTTACCCCACAGTAGTCCTACGATACAGTACACGACTACATAACCAAGAATCTATTTGAAATGATTCTACCATACCTATCACGTTCCACCAAAAACCTATTAACTATAAACGGGTAATCTATAAAGCAGCAAAATCTCAGGAATGTAGAGGTCTGGCGTCTGGTCAAAATTTGAACAGCATTTTTGCCTGAAATATGTAGATAAATGCTACTATTTTTCAACTCGCAATGTTAATACCATCATGAGTAATGAAGCTTCGAAATATCCACCCAGGTATCAAAAGTATGAAAAGTACTCGTGTTTGTAATAATAATAATAATAATTGGATGTTTTTGTAAAAAATCACCTCAAGAACGCTGTACAAATATGACTTGCTAGGGTTTATCTTATTATGTATAAACGGGTACAGAAACATGCATACTGAATAGCATAGCAACACTATATTATAAAGTTTGTATTCAAAATCGAAAAGAGTATTAAGATCGCGTGTGAAACCGGGTAGTATCTCGTTTGACCGCTTTTCCAATAAATTTTAGATTAAATTCCTCAAAAATTCTCTGCACGTAAATTTCTAGTTCTCTGACGAATCCCAACAACGCCGTCCACTTAGTAAAATAATTGTTATAATAGTCTAACACCTTTTGTGTGGGTAATTTTGTTATTCTTCCATCAATTGGGGATATAGCCCCGGTCCGAGCTTCACGGTTAGGCTTTATTACAGGGCGATGGAAATCGATTCTTCGGTGCACTTTTATACTAGACTTATCGGATAATGTGTGAGAAACGGAAAAGGAAGCACATCCTCGCATGCCATAAAATAAGTATTAAATGAAAATATATTAATGCATTCTTGTAAAAAAGGCGTACTGTGCTTTTAAATCAACCATAACATCCTGCAATTTTTCCAACCCTTTTGATAATTCTCCATATTTATACGCATTGTTTTTGTTTCATCGGGATGCATTCCACACAGTATAAATTACTGATTTGAAGGATTGCTGTAAATTAATTTTGTGAAAGCAATTTTGGATGACTCCTAAAAAAGAACTTTTTATTTTGCTTGACTGCTTTTAAAAGCATATCAACAGACTGCATTTTTTACTGGGTCTTATACTGGTTTTGGTTGAGCCTTTGCTTGACCCGGTAATGAGGGTTCCCTTGTCTCAATTACATCAGCCACCGGTATTTTATGCCGGTAGCCACCTTAAAGCAGAAAGGTTATATCAAATCGATACATCTCTTTTGAAACAAATTTGAATTATTTACCCTTTTGACTACTAGTTAACTGGTTCTTCAGCGTAAGGCTTTGTATAAACAGGTGCTTACTTCTTGCAGCTACTGGCTGATAAATCATCATTGGGAGGCTCTCAACATCCAGGATATATTCTCAAAAAAACATGTGAATCGCGGAACTCAAAAATCCAATGTTTTTGCTATTAAAATTTCCAAAACCTCTCACCCGAAGCTTTACAGAAAAAGTAACATGTTCCTCCTCGAAGACTTGCAAACGATGTTATTAAAACTTCAGTTAATTAATATCGTTTGGCAAATTTTATTACAGGGACTATTATTCATAAAGCTGTAAATACTGGAGACATCGTCTAATCTAAAAAGCCAGCGGTTCATATCTTGATCAAGAATCTTAGATGAATACATTAGATACTTCTGATATTACCGCTTTTCTTCTTGGAGATCCATCGACATTCCTGCCTCCTTCCCGAGCGTTCTTTCTGGGAGCATGTTATTTATTTACAAACGTGGCTTTTCAGTCCGTTTGTTTTTCAGACCGCGAGTTATGCAATTAGGACAGTTCTACCATCTACGCGTATCTGGGGATTGTTTAACTTTACTCCTCTGCTCTCCTGATATTTTATAAGTTTCAAATATCTTCTCGAGATAAGTTAGAAAGATCACACAAGATTTTTTTTTTTACTATTATCTAATCTCTTTAGAAGTAAGTTAAAAGCCATTTTGCGGAGATAACCCATTGTACCTAAATAAAATAATTTATATGTTTTAAATCTGAGCCCTTTCACAGTTCTCGACATCTGGAAATGTGTATTTTTTCGCTTATTTAATATCGTCATTAATAGCATTTTAAGTTTGAAGGTAATTTTACTACCTAATTAGTATTAAAGTCACGTTCTTGTGTTGTTTAGCGCTGCTTGGATGATATTAAAAAAATGCGCACAAAAGTTTGCCTTAGCTGAAGTCTAGCTTACTTGTCTTAGCTTCTATTGTTGCGAAAAACGTTTTATCCTTTAAAGTTGCAACTCAATTTGGTTGATTTCTAATCACAAATTTTAGGACGCGGGCTTTATAGAGTTGCCCCTATGCATTTGAAACAGAAAACCACACACTTTCAAAAGCATCAAAGATATTATTTTCTAGTTCCCACAGTTTTAGAACAAAAATATAAGAGCGTCTCTTGTTTCAGCGCGCCTATCCCTCTCTGATGCACTTCCGGCGTATTTGAGAGGTTTCAGCCCTCCGATAAAAGTGTCTTCTTTCCTCTCTGTCCAGTCCATCCTCAGTTCACCGCAGTTCAGTCTATATCAGCAGTTGCCACGGTTCAGTCGGTATCGGCAACGGCAGTCTCTTTATCTTGCTCGTCCTCGATATGCGTCGGTGTCTCCTTGCCATGTCGCCAAATCGCCAGTGCACATTGCACGGTGCGTACTCGCAGCTTGATTGACTGGCGCATCGCATGAGTGCATCTGCAATCTCAGTGTTCTGAGAAACTCTCAATACAACAGATATATAGCCCTTGCAACAAAACGGATACGCGTATTTGGTTGATGAAACGTTTAGTGCGAACATTCTCGAAATTCTGTGCTGTTTAGTTTATGAGTGTGGTGAAAAATAATGGGCTTTCGCGTCCAAAGATTGGTTTTATTGGTGCTAAATTTGTGATCGCGGGTGACAGGCAGTTTTCCGGTTTCTCCTCTGCATGAGCGACGAACCGAAGCGCTAATTGACTATTAATTATAACGGGATATCTGTGCTGCAGGATTGAAATAAGTTAATTTTGACAAATCGCTTCGCCGCCCACTGTCCCGCCCAGAGCTTTCTTGTCGCGCTAAAGTTGTCTGGACAACTCCCCTGTGGACTGCTACTGGCTAATATCTTCTTCAAGATGTACAACATTAAAAGGATCGGGGCGAACATCAATCCGGTAGCGTTTGTTTTTAACCCGCGTAATTTACATGTGAGAATTTGTTGATTTATGTGTTGGGTACTCGCCACTTAAAAGCTTTTTTTTCCATACGTATAGCTTTATTTCTCATCAAAAAAACGATTGATGGTGATGTAAATCTATTATTTCATCGAAATCCACTGCATAATGACTACATTCCACTTTTTTGCTTTTGCAAAAAAAAACTGTTTTTTGTTTTAATAATTGCACAAATTAAGCAAGGTAACACAATGTACCTACTACCTAATTGTTATTGTGATGATTCTAATTAGGTTTTTAATTAATAATATTTTCTTATCATTGATCTCTGGAATTACAGAACTCAAGGATAGTCAAATTAATTGGTGTTTTCAATCTTATAAAGAGTGAGTTTGTATCTCCGACCACGACCTTCGTGTTAGAGCGGAAAACTCCTTGGCTCTGGATCCAGAGGTTGCGGGCAGACAAAATTAAGTCTAATATATCACATGTCGTGCAGAATTTAAATTAATTATTTTTTTTTGCTACTCATTTCCGAGCGGCAGATTTTCCCATTATCGCCTTGGAGAATACCATCATTCAGAAACGAAATGTTGTTGAAATGACTATACCACTAGACGGCTATAGCTATGTTTACCATCAAATCTGAAAGATATGCTCCACTCTCTTCCTATTCTTCTTCTTCCCTCTCATACTTCTTTCAGCCTCCCAATATTTTCGAAGCGGAGATAACATAGTCCTATCAGATCGAGTCAGTTGAAAATCTCTTACGATATCGCTATAAAATATGTGAGTTTTTACCGAAGTTAGGAGCTCCAGTACATAATATATCAATGTTGACTTCCAACATACCATTAAAAATATATTTTTAGTTCATTCTCACAGTTAAATTATTTCTCAAAATTTGATTTTTTAAAACCACCAAATGGACGGAATCCGAGCGGTAAGTAGCGGTGACCGCGTGACGTCACACAAGCGTCATACGGTCACATGAAATGAATCTACAAAGAAAGAATTTAGGCCCGAAAAACCGCGTGACGTCGTTGCAATTGTACCAACGAAACAGGGCGTTTTGATGATATGGTTTTTTTATTCACTGGAGATTCAAAGGCAATTTTAAATAAAGGTTTTTTTTTCAGATTTTATTTTTATATACTTCCTTTAATTAGCAATTACTGAGCCCTTATTTGATGGCATTCGATCAACACTTAGAACTTGGCTAACCGTGCTGTTATTTTGTTCACAGACGACGATCAAGGTGTACGCCAAGTGCCTGCGCCCTGACATCGAGTACAAGACGCTGAGTGTGACCTTCCAAACCAGCAGCCGCGAGGTGGTGGCCATGCTGCTGGGCAAGTACCGCATGAAGCATCGCGACCCGCGACTCTTCTACCTCACCATGGAGGTGGCCGTCAAGCGGGCGGGCGTGCGCACCATGCTCATGCTGGGCGAGGACGCGAGGCCGGCGGCGCTGCAAGCCTGCCACCCTAAAGGCTACTCCAAGTAAGTACTTTTCTTTTTCTTTAGTCGTTGCCCCATTGCTGGGGAATATGACCCACACTCTAATTACACCGATGAACAAGACTCTTCACTCCTTGCGGTCTGGCGCTGCATGGAGAGCCGCAGATATCAACGTTCCGGTCACCTGTGAGGCTTTTACATGGCTTTCATATTGTCTTTAAATAAGTCTTCTGGTTGTCCTGGACAGGTAGCGTTATTTATTTAGGAGATATTCCATCGGGGCACTGACGTCAGAATGAATAGACTTGCCTTAACGTACCATTTCGACGGCTGGAGGCAAAGGTCACTGCCGTCCACATTTGTTTTGGGTGATTTTGACTGCGGTCAACAGTTATAAAACATTTTTGAAAGAATCAAACTAAGTACTCTCATAAAATATTCGGTTTTTGTAAACAAGCCGAACCTTTTCTAAAACTTATTTGCTGTCTTACATAAATTACGTGTGTGTTATGGCATCTCTATGTATTATTTGCTCAGTGGATGGGGGTTGGTTATTCAATGAAAAATACATGTTTTGCTTTCTGAATTTCGTTGTACATTCGATTAGGTGCATAAAAATATCAAAAACTTTTTCTGTTTTTGTATGCTGGGGATTGAATGGCACGAGGCGTCTCATCGCTGAGCTTTTGATAATATTTTCTGTAACATTTTTCTGTGTTTCGTGATTCGAAGGGATACGGTGATGGTGTAGCAATTACCTTATTTGACCTGATTAGTCAATGTCTACACATCACCAGCATCCCCTGAGAGTGGCGGATTAAAAGAGTCACGAATATAGAACCCGATTTCCCCCCGAATCACTGAGAAAATGAAAGAAAAATCAGGAGAACAGAGATAGCCAAAAAGAAGAAAAAAAATACCCGGGAACGCCATTATAACTCAAAAATAAGATCACGATACCTCGATGCAAGTAAATGGAGAAAAAAAAATAATGCGAAAGGGTCTTCAAAATGTCCAGTGAGAGAGGCCCCTTGCGACGTTAAGCCACCTCTGTCCCCCATTGGTTTTGGAATTTGTATATTTTCTACTAGTCTGAAACACTAAAAAACATATATTTTGGAAAAGCTCGAAGTTCTTTGTCTTTCACCATCGAACTGAGCTTTAATTGGTCACTTCATCCGTCAGCACCGTTGTTATCACGAGTTTTTCTAACACTTGTTATGTTCTATTCTAGGTTCTCTCTGATGACCCGGCGCGGTGGGCTGGTCCGCATCTACGACTCGGCGCTGATGAGCAACTCGCAGTACAAGAGCTTGCTGATCAGCGACCGCACCACGGCCGACGAGCTCCTCGCACTTCTGCTGACCTGTTACAATTCCAGCGAAAAGGTCGAGCAGTTCTCGCTCTATGAGGTTAGTACGAAAATAATTGACTGATTTTTAATAAAAATGTACATTATTTTTGTCATTAGACTGGGTGTGAACAAATTTTGCATAAATTTCGATGTATAAATCGCAGTTCCCATGATTAAAATTGATGAGATTTTTTTTATATTGGAAGGCAGAACATAATTAAAAAAAGTATTGCTGTTGAGGATAGCGTGCTTATGGCGTATATTCTTACAGTTTTTTCCAGTCTAGAATATTCTTATTTTCTCTGATAATATAATATTATTGACGATACCACTTACAAACAAAAGGTTTTTTAAAAAAAATGTTTTGGAATCTAAGGACCAAGAGAGTGAAAAACTCCAAACCAATGACAACTGCCATGGTAATAATTGCAGTCATTGACGATACTTTTTGAGGATGTCAGTGACTAGAAAAAGACACCGGTGCAAAACATTTTCAGCAAAGAATCTTGAAAAATTGAGCTTTTACACAGTTTCTTATATTAAGTTCATTGTAACTCTTGTTATCGATGTTTAAACCGCTTTCGATTCTATTATTTTTATTTTATTTATTTATTTCACGAAAACGGTTATATACACCAATACATTGCAAAAGCGATAAAAAAATCATAAAAAATATAAACATATAAGTAATTAGAGCTATAAAAATAGTTAAAAAGGTTACACGTAGGTACATAACATAGTTATAACTTTTTAGCTAGTTCGTACTTAAAATTTTTGTAGATCTTGTGGAAAATATCAAAAATATCAACATTTCCTACGAGGCAGTTAATTAACCCATAATAATAATAATAATACTTGGACGATTTATATAGAGCCGTTTTTGTGAAAAATCACCTCAAGGGCGCTGTACAAATACTACTTGCTGGGGTTAATCTTATTATGTACATATACAGAAAACATACTTACCTGGTAGGGCACTCCAGATTAAAACTTAATTAAATTACAATGTTTTGGGCTGAGATGGTATGACTTGACTAATTATGGCTGCACGCACAGGACACATATTAGAAATCACTGCACATTGCATGACATTGAAGTTACTGTTTAAATCCTATTTGTCATTGGTATTATATACATTAGAAGGTTATTGACAAAAGAAGAGTAGGTGCTTATTTGAAACATGATTTTATTTCAGATTTTTTGATAATAATTATTTACATTTACGAATAATAAAATTATTTGTTTATTAGGTAACTGAACCATTCATGGATGACTGTCCGAAGAGATGAGTTTTGAGTTTTGACCTGAATTCTGTCGAGTCTTTAATCAATCTTAGATCGTATGGCAGTAACCTAGTAAGTCTTCCCAGAGGCACCATCATTGGCAAGTTAGTTCTACACCTGGGTAGAAACAGACGACTGTGTTGGCGGCTTCGCGGGAAATTATCAGGGACATGTCAGGGGGCCCAGTCTGTATCTTTTACGTAAGCTAACGCAAATTAAATCGGCTATAAACAACACATTACGACAGTTTGGTAGTCCGTATCGCGCTAAGAAGTTAAATTTGCGTTTACGTTTAGAGACAAATCCGTAACGCAAACGCAAGAGATGACGCTGCGTTTATGAAAATTGTCAAAATGTGTTGTTTATGGCCGATTTAACTTGCTTTAGTTGACGCAAAAGATACATACTTGGCCCCCTGGTATTAATAATAACACCGTTCAAGAGTTTATGAGCCATAAGCGGTAATGGTATATCACTCCTAGAGCTTAGGATGCAGATACCGAGCATTCCTGATAGAAATGCTTTTGGAAATAGCCATGGGTAAAAACCGAACTCTCATGTTGAGAATCGTAAGAATTTCTTTGAATCGCCCTGGTGAAAGACCACCATTCAGAATTGAAACGTTGCTTGAAATGGCTTTTAGCTGTGTTTGGTGACCAGATCTGAATAGCCAGGTATTCCCAACCTTCCTCTTCCCCTTCTCCTTCCCCTCCCCAATACCTTCAGCCTCACAACATTCCCCAATTGGGAATGCCATAGTCTCACTGGCTCCAGACAATTGGGAGCAGTTGGGACTCTTGTGAGGTATTCATATAAAAAAAAAAAAAAAATAGACGGTATCTGAGATCCACTCTCGAGAATGCTACGCATTAAACCAAAGCAAAGGAGCCTTATAACAGCAAGGTTTGTCAACTCATTTGGTGTATGACAAAACCCAACATTTGTGTGGCTGATTTGCAAATATTTTGAAAAGAAAAACACAGTTCCCAAGTCCTTTGAAGTCGTCATGTGTTCAGAGACATACCTTTCATTTTGTAATTAAAATAACATAACTGAACGCTTTCGATCAGTTAAAATCGAATTTATTAGCAAAACTCCAGTCAATAATTTCATTAATATCTTTCTGAAGTTATTTACAGACATCTAATTACCTTATTCTCGTGAATCATGTCGTCATGTATTAATATCAACCGAAGAGGGCATTTTTGTAGATCTTTATGGTCTATTGAAGATATTATTTTATTATTGGTTCAGTTGTGACTATGTTTGTTGTGTGTGCATCCCAGGGGTTCCAAGTCCCAGGTAACAGGCCCCAGGCCCAGGGTGGCACGATGCCTTAATTACTGAAAACACCGACGCAAATGATCCGACTGAAGTGGGACATTATTTTTAGCGGCTCAAAACAAACAGAAGTCAAGTGGCGCGCCGGGAGTTTGTCAGTTTGACAACAAGTAATAATAATCTCAACTCTTTACAAAGGGAAGCCGTTCTTCTTGCTCGAGTGTCATTTTCGACACTTTTATTAGATTAAGTTTTTGTTCAGTTTAATGAATTAACTTCAATTTTTTTTTGGCACTTGCGTGATAAAAATATTTAAAAACTTCACACCTTTTGTTGTCATTTTTTAATCAAAACTTTTTTTTATGTAGTAAAGCACTATATTATTTTATATATTACTAGCTTATGTACCCGGAGTTATGAATGGTTTGGAGGAAAGTTTTGAGATTGTGATGTGTTACCCCTGCCCCTACCCCTACCCCTACCCACACCTTTAGCCCTTCCCCTAACCCTACCCCTACCCGTATGTCAACCCTTACTTTTATCCCTACCCCTTTGCCAGGGACTGGTCAGATCGAGGATTTCGATAGCTTTACACCTTCTCCGGGTAGTGCGAATAATTTTGCAAAAAACCGCGCGTAAATCGGTCCAGCAGTTTTTTAGTTTATAACTGCATACACCTACGAATATTGCCTTTTAAATATAGAGTTGTTTTGGCATCTTAAATGCATAATTATTATCTACCTACCTCCCTCCCCCCCGAACCGATCCCTATTTGTCACTGGAAGAAGATCAAAGCTGGTCGCGGCGGTGAACTCCCTTGTCAACCCGCGACGAGCTTAGATCGGACTGCTCTGGCACTATCTCCTTCCAGTGACAAATAGGGATCGGTTCGGGGGGGGGGGAGGGAGGTAAGTAGATAATAATTATGCATTTAAGATGTCAAAACAAGAGTAATTGGATTTTTTTAAGTGCTCATGTTTAACCGAAAAGGGTTTTATCGACTGTTTTGTTTTTGTCAACATCATGTCGCTGTTATAGTTTTAAAATTGACACACATTTCCGAAACATGGGCTGCATCGTGAAATTTAGAATCAGTTAAGAATAGACTATTCCGGTGGTATTATTTGGCGTCTCAAGTTATGATGGGGGAAGATTTGTATGATGTGGTGAGGAACATTTGGTTACAGAAATATATACAGTTCAGTCTCCCTATTCCTCATACCTATCTACCTAACACATTCAATTACCTAACACTTCTTGACTATATAGGAAAAACTGTCAAGCGTTGTCAAAAATTGCACAGATTTCCATCATATTTCGCTATTTTCACCATGAGCTAAGGAGCTTTTAAATATCTATGCACCTGTAAAAAATAATACAATACGCTGTATTGTTCGTTCCATACTTTTCAATAAAAAAAGTATTCATATTTTTTTAAAAACAGATATTTAGATATTATGGCGAAACCGGGTAGTTCGCAAATAATAAATTTATCAATAGCAGTTTTTCATCAGAGAAGACCCAACTATTGGCTTTATGTACTATAAATGTGATTATACTTGCATTATAAATGTGGGAGATGGGCCATGTACCATTATTATCATGAAAACGTGGGTACTAAAGTGTCACCAGCATCGTTCACCATCACAGCTACGCACAGCGGCACCCAACCTCTGTTTCTACCTGCACACCGAATGCAAATCTTTCATTGGCTCTATACGCTCTATATATATCAAAAACGGTGCTATACGAGTAATCCAATTATTATTAGTATTATTATTTAGTTGCAGCTCGACGACAGTCTGCCCGATTCCATGCCATATCTCCCATGTTTCTATTATCTGTAATTGTAACAAACACATTAGCTAAAAATGTTTTCCGTTCTTCCAGGTGTGTGAGTCCCAAGAATATCAGCGCAAATTGCACCCGGACGACCTACCCCTACTAGTGCAACAGGCCTGGCAGGCAGGGGTCACCATCTGCCACTTCCTCGTCAGGAGGAACCCGGACTACAGGCCGCTGCAGAGGAGGAAGCAGGTAGATTATATAGACTTTTGTTACTTTGGAATGGAAATTCTAATCTGAATTTAAATTAGTAAGAAAGCAGTGAAAGTTTTATCCTATATTGTGAACCTCACGGGAATGTCCTCATATGCTAGGCATTAATTGTCTGGACCAAGTTAATGATGAATTTAGATAAAATTCAGATGATTTTAGTGAAATTCAGGTCCCGTATCATGAATCTTGATTGGTTTCTGTTTATAGTGGATATTTAGAATGTTCAGGTTTTATTCATATTATGGATTTTGATTAAATTCTGTTAATTATAATGAAATTTAGAATCTTTATGACCATTCTCCTGAAATTCTATTGTTTCTGTTAATTATAATGAGTTTGAGATGCTATACCCTAAGATGGCCTAGTGCACACATGTGTTAAGTGCAAAGTAAAAGTATATTTCAGATGAAATAAGGAGTGTAAATTTAACTTAATACATGTATGCGCTAGGCCTATTTTGTTTCGGATTTGATTTAATTTATTGTATTTATCATACGTGTACAGAACTAATGAATTTATTCAAAATAAGCATTTGTTAATTGATAACAATTTTAATAACCTTTAATTTTTTTGTTACAGATGCTATGGTCTCACGAATTCCAACCTTCGTCCAAGCAGTTGCCATTCTATCAGACCATGCAGCAGACGGTCCAGTCCTTCTCCAGTCTGTCTCTCTCCTCCCCCCTGGTGGACAACAAGAAGTCTCATTCCGAGGACGTCCTGAACAACACCGACTCCAAGATCTACCAGCCACGGAACAAGAGCATCGACAACATCCTCGAGGAAAATGGCGAGAGGTGGGGCAACTATGTCAACTTTAAATGCGAGAGTCTCAAACCGATGGTCACTGAAAAGTCCCATAGCTGTGACAGCGAGAAAAATGCTTTTTGTACGTGCAAGTCCTGTGAGAACAATAGTGTTAAGAATTTTGGTAATCCCAGCATGATCTCCAGCAAGAGTTGCCACCAGATCGGGTACTACAGCCCCGTTTACAAGTTTCCCAGCATTGCGAGCTATTGCCCCACCAATAGGCTGTCGAACAAGGGCTTCGATACAGCGAGTTTAAGCAGCATAGAGAGTGACGAGTTGGTCACCAGTACCCCTAATCCTTCTCCTATCGTAACGAGCTTTGAAGCAGCTGCCTTCGAGCTTGCCGAGTCCAGAAAATCCCTCCCCCCTCCCCTCCCTGCCACCTCCAGATTGCCGCCCCTCGCAGCTCCGAGAAAAAAAATCAGTCATTCGCACGCAGACTATGAAAATTACTTTTATATCTAAACTAAGAATGTTTTACTGCATTTTTGTAATAATTTATAACCAAAGTATTAATATTTAGTAACCTCTGATTGCTTTTTAAGATTTTGCCTGTACAAAGTTGTAAATAAGTTAACTCTTACTATTTTATTAATTTATAAATCTTTATTATTAACTTGAAAAGAGCACACAATACAAATTCGAGTAATCAAGTTACTTTATAGGAATAGATTATTTTACTTAACCCATTGGTACCAGCACCATTAACCCGGTGGGTGTACGCGGTCATTTTTTACCGATCCTCTCTTTTTGGCAGGTCCCGATATTATCGCAGTTATATTAAAATATGACATCTTATGGGAAAATTTATACTTTGATAGGTCTATAATACATATGTCTCCTTTGTTTCTTTAAAGTCTTCAAAGTAAAGTATAATTTACTTTTAGTAGATGAAGACAGATCGCAACGTTGGATACGTAAGGCTTAAGTTATTTGATACATAAAACAACTGATCGGTTAAATTTCAATCTAAATAATAATCATTTAAGTAAATATACCAAATGAATTGTAAATTTTTAAATTTTATTGTAGTATTGATTCTCATAGTTACCCTTTCCTTGTAAATAGTAAATTATATAGCCTACCAAATAAATATATCTGTCGTAAAAATATTTTATGAGTCGATGTTAGAGAGCTACGTAACTACAAAATGTTAAAGTTTTCTTGAAATTTCAGATTACCATAATTAATAAGCTATTTAATTGTCTTGCATTTAGTATTTTAAGGTAGTGAATGTAAATGGTTGATCTTGTAACAGTGTGCTTTCTAAGTCATGTGTATTGAGAAGTTCTTCATTATTTATTTATGTAATATTTTATTGTAAGAGTTGTTTTAAAAAGTCGCCAGCATGACTCAAAACAAGTCAAATATTTTTTTATGTTATTAATTTGATCAAATTTGAATACATATTATGTTTTACGCATTCCAAATAATGGGGCAGTACTCTTGAGCATTTCATTTTGAAAACCATTATTCTATAAAATGATTGAATTAAATTATGAATGGGGGTTAGTAGATCCCAAAGCAATGTTAGAACAGGCTTAACTATCAATGCAAATTGTATTTCAAAGGAAATTTACACTGCACTCTAATGTATGTATGTATGTATCAGTTTCTATTTGCCGAAAACTTGGGAAACAGATATGAGTTTGCCTGTAAAGAATACATATAATTCAAATATATTATATTCAGAACCAAAAGGTTACTTATCAATCAAATTAATTTCTAGAAAATTACAATATTCTTTCTAGACTTGTAAAAAAGGTCAATAGATGTCTCATATAAATAAAAATCGGATAGGTATATCCGAGACTCTATTCAGATTTCAATTGTGTTTGGGAAGAACTTTGCAATCATCATAAGGATAGCAGCTAATAATATAGGATTTAAAATGGAGGATAATATTGACAAGTCTTGAACTTGAAGTATGATATCGGTGAAGATGGCGTAAATTGAACTGGTCTCTTTAGCTTAGTCGGTAAAGTTGTCCCGGAAAGACAGAGGTCCTGGGTTCGAGTCCAAGATGCGAGTGATACCTTTTTATTTTCTGTTGTTTTTTCGGTTTCGTATTTCATCTAGGATATGTTAATATTATCTTCATCAATGATTAAATTTCTAGAAAGATTGATGCATCCTTTTCAAAATTTTCCAATAACGAATGATACGTTATATTAGACATGAAAATGAGTGTTTTTAAAAATTATGTATATGGCCTAGCGCACAGATGTATTAAGTGCAGTTTTAAGTAAATACAATTACGTATTTTGTAAACCATTTCTCTAGATTATTTATTTTGTAAATAGATGTTTCGTGAGAAATTTACATGACTTATTGAAACAATAATAATAATTTTTACGCATTCTAGATGAATCTAGAATGCATAAAAAATGGATATTCACATTTATTTTGTTATAATGTATGTATAATAAACCTGGAGTATTCTTTTACCCATTAACCTGGAACAGGAAAAATACTTCCCTTATTTCATTTTGCGTGTCTTTACAAGGCAGAAGCTGCTGGATTCCCACTCAACGTAGGTAGAATTCTAAAATAATGAACTATTCGTATATATAAATAAAAATAATAAGTTTCTATAAATATATTCATACCAACCAAAAATTCATTTGAAAAGATTCCAGAGTTTCTCGTACCCGGTTAATGGTTAACTTGAATTTTTGGTATTGCGCTTAACACATGTGTGCACTAGCCCATAGATATTTGATATAATAATAATATTTCAATCTGTGTGTGGAATTTCCTCTTTTGTTCCATTACAAATACATAGCTGAAACGGATGTCACTTTGCATATTGTAAAACCTTAATGTTTTGTGAATGTGTGTAGCCATCGTTAGTTATTGATGTCTTAAAAATTTAAATCGTTTGACACTATGCTCTCTGCTATCAGATCTGTTGTGTTTTAGGGATTAAATGATCAATTATTCTTTATCAAGCGATGTCATATTTTGGCAATATCCAATTTCTGCACTTGTATTTCCATCAACCAACCATTTTTCTTACACATGAAGTCTATATCAAAATAAAATAAGTTTCTTACGTATTTCAAAATGTCTATCCAAAGA
Source organism: Halesus radiatus (assembly GCA_022606495.2). NCBI lineage: Eukaryota > Metazoa > Arthropoda > Insecta > Trichoptera > Limnephilidae > Halesus > Halesus radiatus. The sequence goes on from JAHDVE020007123.1 coordinate 20,372, forward strand.
TTAGAAGATAGTAGTTCCTATGAATGATGAACTTTGAAATATGTAATGAATTTAATCATTATTTTAAAATCAGTTGTGTATTCTTTCATTCAGGAAATTCAGTGCAATTATTGAGATGTCCTCAGATAAAAGTAATACTAAATTATCATGGAGCTAGTTTAGACCAAAGATATATTGTGTAGTATAAATTATTTATATGTTATTAGTGTTCTGAGTTTAAAAAATATATATGTCACTTGTCTTAAACATAAATCCTAAATGAATTATTTGTGTGGAAATATTTCTGTAATAAATGTCTTGTGATTAAAAATAATATTGATTTTTATTTTATTTCTCCACAATTTCCATATTGGTGCTATAATTATTCCTTGTTCTCATATCTTAATGCGAGGATAGAACCATAATAAGGTTCAAAGATTTTCCATCCGCAGAAAGACTGAAGACGGCCTCCGTGGTCGAGGAGTCCCCGACTATGAATCCGGAGGTCGCGGGTTCGAATACTGGCATGCGCAAGTAAAGTTTATTTAGATCATTAAACTGTGTTATATCACATTTGATTCGTATACTTAGAAGTGTATTTCCAGAAATGTTGCTTGAAATGGCTTAAGCTGTATTTGGTGACCAGATCTGAATAGCCACGTCTTCCACATCTCCTCCCCTCCCCATGCCCTTCAGCCTCATAATATACCTCAATTAGTGATGCCATAGTCTCACTGGCTCCTGTTAGCAGGGAGCAGAAGGCCCAACCCTGAGCCAAACGGCATCTGGTGCAAGTAAAATTTTAATGCCCTTAGTCAAACTCAAAACCAAAGTAACACCAAAAATATAGATGGTTGATATTCCTGCTATTGCTCTAGAGATGTACGAAAAGAAATCATTCATTACTCAACGTGTAGTAAAAGTAACGATTATTCAAAACGAAAAGTAGTCATTACTTTTGATGTGATTACTTTTGTACCGAATACTTGGTTATTATCTGTGCCACCAGAGGCACTAGAGCGCAGAGCTAACTCACCATCTGTAGCCGCTAGTTTTGTACTTGACATGATTATTTTTGTACTGAATACTTGGTTATTATTTGTGCCACCAGAGGCACTAGAGCGCAGAGTTAACTCACCATCTGTAGCTGCTAGTTTTGTACTTGATATGATTATTTTTGTACTGAATACTTGGTTATTATTTGTGCCACCAGAGGCACTAGAGCGCAGAGCTAACTCATCATCTGTAGCCGCTAGTTTTGTATTCGAAATGATTACTTTTGTACTGAAAACTTGATTATTTTTGTGCAGTTTTAGCGGAACTGTCCGAGGTAGAGGTGGCTTTAGTTAGAGGCGCTGGTGTTTGTATTGAAAAAACGCTTGCATCGAGCTACCTTGTCATACCATTTTAATAATGTATATAATTTAGTGAAATATTATTTTTATAATATGGGTATTTGCTATAATACATACTACAAATATTCCTACTAATAGAATTCAACGTTTTGAATAATACTTTTCAGTTTTCTGACGATGTAAAAATAGTTAAATGTTATTCGGTAGGTAGGTATTATTATTACGACAGTCATTTCTGACATTGTAAAAAATTGTGTTTCTTCAATTTATATTTTAAAGTTGGTTAAGCGGTTACCCCGGATAGGTAGAGGTCCTGGGTTCGAGTCCCAGATGCGACTGAAATCTTTTTAATTTCTGTTGTTTTTTCGGTTTCGTGGTTCATTTGGGATGTGTTAATAGTATCTTCTTCAATGATTAAAATTGTGTTTCTAATAATAATTTGAACACCTTTTTCCTACTTTTAATATAAGTTATAAATGAATTCTGAACTTTTTTAAATTTTCTGGTAAGATGATCCAATAAAATAAAGACAAACCGTGTGTTAACTTGCCTCAAATTATGAAGATGACTGGGTTGGTTGATAGGAATTTAATTGCCACCAGGCAATAAGGCCGTCTATAATATTTAAAACAGTTATTAATTATTTTAAAATGTGTCTAATGATTGCAAGTTTAACTAACTAACTAACCATCACGCCGTTTCACCGCAGGGGTAGGCAGAGAGGACGGACCGCCAAACAACTCGATCTTGGCATAAACTTCTTGCTTCATTCACATTCATACAACGCCTCATACATTCTCTTCTGTTATTGCGACTTCTGACATGGCCTGACTCAAGTATTTGATTCACTTGATCGTGCCACGTCTTCCTCGGGCGTCCCCGGCTTCTTCTTCCATTCACATTTGCGTCATATATTCTCCTTACACTCCTCTCTTCATTCATTCGCTCTACATGCCCAAACCATCTAAGCATCCATTTCTTAATCTTTCTCACTACGCTTACATCAGCCTTGCATTCTTTACGAATCTCAATATTTTTCGCACGATTATACATGGTTTAACCAGACATTCGTCTCAGAGATCTCATTTCTACAGCATTCAGTCTACTTTCATCCTTCCTCTGCCAGTTCTATGCCTCTCTGCCATACAGTTCAGTCAGTCGTTCAGTCCTTCGTTAGTGGAGTTTCCTGCATTCACCCTTCTTTCAATACAGGCTAACAGCCCTGTGATTTCCACATTCCATACGTGACCCTTTACCTTTGTATAGAGGCATGATCACAGCCCTCCTCCAATATAATGGCGTGTAACCCTCCTCTAAACACTGGTTAAAAAGTTTGCATAACCAAGTGAGAATTATACGGCTATTTCCTTTAAAGTATTCAGCAGCAATATTGTCGAAACCAACAGCCTTACCATTCTTCATACATTTAATTGATCTTTTAATTTCATCCATGCTAATTTTGGGAACATTCACCCCATCGTCATTCATACCTGACTCGCCACTGGAATCACTATCACTCGGGTTGCTTTCGAAGACCCCTTCAAAGTATTTTCCATCTTTCAATTTTATCACTTTCACACATCCACTTTCTGAAATCCGTTTACTATTATCCAACTATGATTAATGGCAGATGTTTCAAATTTTTTGTATATAGATCCATGAAAAGATAATAATATTATAAGTAAGACTGCTCTCTGACGGTCCGGTGAGGAACAAACTTTTCACTCGCTACTGGAGACACTGCGCAGAAAAGTCAACTTTGCTAAAGTAAGGCAACGGTTTGCAACGCAGTCCATTGTGGGACTTTTCTGAGCAGTGTCTCCAGTAGCGAGTGAAAAGTTTGTTCCTCACCGGACCATCAGAGAGCAGCCTAACTATGATTCATATAATTTTCCCTACACATAATCTCCGGCACATTAAATTATTTGTTTAGTTCAATGATAATAAAAAATAAACCGTTATTTGTCATTAAAACATAAGCAAAACACTTATAAACATTCTAAATACTTAACCTATATTATATGTAGAATCCTAAGCGTTAAAATGTAACCAGTATAAGAGTATCCGTCGGTACCCGATAACGAAAGTAGCAAAATCAAGGTATCCAAATATATATATACAACAATCTTCGACTATCATAATACGGGCATGTGCCTAGTTTGGTAGTTGAAAAAGTGTTAACACTGTAACAAATCTTATAAATTAATAAAAAAAATTAAAAAATAAAAATAAATAAAAGTTTTTTTTATTAATTGATAAACTAAAGTTTTTAAGACAAGATTTTTGTGCATAGCGCAAAGGGTAACAATTATTTTTTATAAACAATAATTATTAGCCTGAAACACTCATCCAAATTGAAAAAAAATCTTCCATAGAGAATAGAATTCCTTCGGTAGAGCATCTGACCGGCAATCAGAAGGGTGCAGGTTCGAGTCCTGTCGGCGACATTTATCTTTTCTCGGAAGGTTTTTTTCAATTTGGATGAGTGTTTCAGGCTAATAATTATTGTTTATAAAAAATAATAAATAAAAGTATTCGGTAACTAGTTGTATTCAAGTAGTAGGAACCCACTACTTGATAGCGAAAGCAATTAAAGTATCCAATAACAAATACTGATTAACGATTACTTTATACGAAAGTAATGATTACTGACAGGTAGTAAATGTAACGATATTGAACACTACTAACCAGTTCCGTTTTGAATATTTATCAAAAACGAAAATACATGTTCTTTTTAAACGATGAACCGGTTCTTCATCGGTCTCCGGTTACTGAAACTGCAGTGACATCCCATTTCAGGTATTAACCATCTAACCAAAATTACTTACGACGATCCTGTCCCTGTCAATCCTGTGAAGTACGAGGGAGGAAATACTCCAGAAATAATCCTGTGAAGTACCGTCCTACTAAATACGCAAAATCCATATTATTTGTCGACATGATGGAGGGTAAGAATGTGAGCTGCAAACAGAATTAACGCCATCTGTATTTAGTAGTTACATTCTTTTCCCAGAAAACATCCTTTGACCGCACTGGAAGAATGAAACGGCACTATGAATTTATAACTCGGCCTCACTCTGTCATTAGAATGTTTGCCCAGGTGGACGCCTATAGGTATCTCATTTTTCACTGTTGTGTTCTGAATATACATTGTTTTCGTGCATATTTTCATAAAAAGTGGCTTTGTATTATGGCGCCTATATACATCCTATTTTATACTGTGTTTTCTGCACCTGTTTCGTTTTCTCAAATTTGCGAATTTTTCATTCAAACAAAGATAGTCCAAACACATAAAATACTTGTTAACGTATAGAATGATTTAAGTTCCATGGGAACAATGATTGGTCTGAGCACTTTGAGGTGCTAGTATTATTTTCGCGTGCTCCGTGCGTATGGAATTTTATAAGATTTTTAAAATTAATGTATTAAGTATGTAGGTGTTGGGCGTGTTAATAGACACCTAAGTAGTATTTACTGGAATAATTAATATTTTGATGATTTGTATAGTGCCGTTTTAGTGAAAAATAACCTCAAGGGCTCTGTGTCAGCTGCTAATATCAGTGCCTTGACAAGTCGGCGCCTGGAGCGGACTGCTTCAATTATACCAGCACAGGACCAGCCCTGGGGAGCAGTTGAGACTTTTATGCGGAAATCACATAAAAAAAAGGTCATTTCCCGGAGAGACATTTCTGACCTCCATTTCCCGCCTTCTTCCAAACTTTTTTCATAGCATATAAAGAATGAGAAGAAATGGAAAGAAGGTAAAAATGGACATTTCCTGTAATAACATTAAAAATACATTGTTATGATTGATAAAAAGTACTCTTTTATTTACAATTTGTTGCAACATTAGGTATTTAATCATAAATTCATTTAAGTAGTTGGAAATCTTACATAAAGTTCACAAATTTACAGTCCGAAACTGGCACAAGTCAGCAATATTATTCATCAAAACAATAAAACATTTGACTAAAAACCACGCTCTGACAGTGTTATTTTTGTAACTTTCAAATAAATATCTGGAAAAAAATACTTTAACATTATAAATTTTAATAACATCAGATGAACACACAATATTTTATTCATTATGCATATTGAATTAGGAAAATTTACAATTTTATGGATAAACCCAACAGGTAAAAAGGATTGAATAAAATTGCTCTCACCAGTATAGTAATTTTCGAGGAAATCTTTTAAATTTGCCATAATACACATTAAACATATTGGTCATACAAAACCACAACCTCATCCCACCATTATCCAGGCCGGGAGGTTGACTTCTTTCAATATCCTTTTTAAGCCTTTATTTATCAAAATCTCAAGTAGACATAATATAAAGGTAGGTACTCCGTATAGGTACAATATTGGTTCTACATTTTTATAGAAATATTTATTATTTTGAAACTTGAGCAGAATTTTTATGTTTATCTAATAATACAAGGAGATATTCTGACCATACTCTTCTCAGATGGGAATGTTTCCAGTAATAACGGCAGGTCAAACAAAGTACATGTTATATTAATTTATCAAAAGTTAAAGCAAATTTTTTCAAAAGTTCATCTGAAGGCTTATCCTTGTTGTGTCGGTATTTTAAAATTATCACCGGTGATTCGTTACTAACCTTCTAATATTATTTTTCGTGTTTCTGTTATTTGCCATATAAATTATTAGTGTAAACTACAAGACTAGGCTTCCAAGGAATTTTGCAATACTACCTACATTATTTATTTCAATGAAAGAAAATGGTTTGTTTAAATGGTGTGATAGTACAATGGTACTGAAAGAAGAATTGATATTAAAACACTGGATGAGCGATCCCATAGTAACGAATCCCCATTGAAGGGATTCACAATCTCTAGGGAGCTAGCGGCATGTAAATGTACTTTCACAACATATCAATGAAGTACTTATGTGAATCTTGTAGTTCTACATGAGTGGACATGGGTTATTTAGTTAATTGATTTAGCTATTTGCACTGCTGTTTGTCAGCAGGTTCCCACTCCTCGTGTTAACTTGCTGTAAAAATTAGATATCAGTCAAGAAACTAATTGTTAAAGTCGAAAAAAAAAAAAAAACTGATAATTTATGTTATGGTGTTAGAAGTTACGTGAATATATTTGGTAAAGCTAAAAAGCATATTTTGGAAATGTTTTTTATATTTGCAAAACCAAAATTTGCAACACTTTTGTCTGGGGTGTGCCCATAACTTAAAACAATCGGAGACGGGATCTTTTGGCATGAGAATAATGCAGAAAAGTTTAACCTCTCAACCCTTAAAATGAATACCATCTGCTTTTAAATTTATTTTTTTTTGCGACACGTGAAAAAGCCTCACAGTATGATGCTAGCTATGAAATATATAGCAATACGGACGTTGTAAAATTGGAATGATGCCACTGGATAAAATAATACCTCGCATTACATTACAAGTTGGGTAGCTTACTCTACCATCGTGTTAATATCAATCTGCATACATAATAATATATTATGATATTTGATTGTGACCACCGTAGATAGTTTATGTAACTTGCCTTTAGCATATTGGTGGTGTTTGGGCATAACCTGAAAACTGTATTTTTGGAAATATGGTTACCGATGCATTTAGTATCGATTGGAAAAATCCTGACATCTGTGCATATTTAATTTGAGAATACCATGATCACATGATAATATGTGAACAATTATAACAGTTAGTTGGATTAAAACATGTCAGAAGATCTTAAAATATGAAGATACACTTACCAGGTTATGCGCAAACACCAACGATATTTTTTCTAAAGTGTTTCGCATTTGACCTACAATGTATTAAAATAAAACTTTGCTCTCTTACTTTAAAACTTCACTTAGATTGTGAGAAATTTTCTGCAAGTCTGTCTTCCAAATGCTTGAAAGATCTTTCATTGATACTAAATTTTATTAGTGTTCTTTATGCGGACACCACATTAATATTTTTTGACATGAACGGTGTTCCTTGTATGCATCGCAGGAAGCTGATCCTTGAACTAATATGCATTTTTGGAAACAAATTAATTTAAAAATCTTAATATGTAGAAGTATACATTTAAAAGCAAGCTTAAGACATGGCATCTTTCTCAAATAATTATACATACGTTAATTAAAATGTATAGTGAGGAATATGAAAATCGATAACAAATTTAATTTCCTTAAAACTACACCAAATCAACAAAACGATGATTGTGAATTGTGAACTTCACATAAAGTAAGTTAATGTCACCTTTCACATTAGTTAGCGAGAAGGATTTCAACAATTATATTTTTTTGTTATGTCTTATTTCATGACAGTTTCCAGTAAACATCACAGCACTTCTTACTAGTCCCTGTAGGGGACATTAAAGTACCCGTAGGTACATAATATAGTTAGGTATATTCAAATACATTTCAAATATTTACAATATATAAAAAGTCTGAACAATGATTCATTATTATAAGTCGCTCAACTTTCATCGTTTTAATAATGTTTTATAAAATTGTTTAGGGTTTGTTAGTTTTTCACAGTGGCAATCCAACAGTCGAAAGTCATAAAACAAATATTTTATTTCAAGTGATAAATTCTACAAAACTGAGGATATAGTAATGTTATATTGCAAGTAAGCAGGAACGCTTTTGGATCGCGAACAACGTAAGAAAATATTTATCTAATAATAATATTACTAGAGGAATTTGGGTGATGGGTTTATTATATATATATGTACGTGTATAACCAAAATGCTTTTCTTATACAAAAGCTTTCAATATTCACCACAATATTATCAAATAAATTTTATAATGCGTAAAACTACAAACAAGATCATTATGATATTCTACCGGATGATAGTCTTATGGAGGCGTAGGTTTTCCTATAAACATATGCATGCAAAACTTTGAATAAATAAATTAAAATTATGTTTTTGCACATTAACATATTATCATCTAGAAATTTATTTATCTAATAAATCTAGTGTTTTAATTATTGTTACTATTTAAATCATCATATAAAGATTTTTATGAGTTCTTTGGTTGTCTTTTTGTCTAGTTCGAAATTATAACATATTAAAATCTAAAGACTAATCTATTGAGCAACGACTACTTTGAAAAACAGTTTGTAATCTTTGAGTTTGAACTTGTTAAAAATGTTAAAACAAATTCAGCTTCAACATAAAACTAAAACGTACAAGTTATACCAAAATCTGGAAATTTTAAATAAATGATACAAACTAGCTACCAAGAAACTATTTTGGGCATGTCTAAGCATAGCTAAGAGATTTTATTTTTTTCCAATATCATCGGGTCATTTGGTTGGGAGAAAGAAACCGAGAACATTTGGGGAGGCTTGTATCCAAAGCTGGATGCCAGAACGCTTACAACACCACTTTAATTCACAAGAATTACCATATTATATGTACATATGATAGAGGAAACAAAAACAAAATCATTTCAACTAAATAAAACTATCCATCCAAATAAAATATTATGTCAATTTTCCTCACAAACCTATAAACATTGTTCCACACACTCAAATCACATTCAATTTCTTAAAATGCAATAGGACGAAAGAGTTCATTCGTTCCCTGTATCCGGATTCAAGCATTGAATTACAATTGTATGAAACACTTCATTTACAATATTAGAAATTATTTTCATTGAAAAATCAAGAATTATTTGCCAACTTTAGTAAAAGGTTGTACCTTCATTTTAATGTCAAAATATTTTAGCGCTGTAATCTGAATAAAACTAACGACTTCTGAAAATAAATTAAAAAGTTTAACACATTGACCATTATGCCATAAAACCAAAAAACGTTTAATCCGCTAAATCTGTTGATTAATTATCGATAATGATTATATTTTATAGGACATTAAAACTATTGGTAAAATGGACCATGATTATGTGACATATTGCCTTCCTTATTTTAAATGCATAATTAGTAGTGTCTTGTGTATCATTTAAACAAAGTTCACATAAAGATGAGAAGTGGTGAAAATAACATATTTCAAAATAAATTTTCAAACAATCGTTCTAAATGTATTTGGCACTTTGCTTTATTTCTGTACTGTTGCTCAAAAGAAAAGTCTTCAGATTTGGACATGAATTACTAGTTTGACTAACACATTATAATTTTTTTAAAAGTGTATCTGTCTCATTATATTTTTTGTGTTTTGTAGGTATTTTAGAATAATTATATATATTTTTTTATGAGTTTGTGTTTGTATGATTATTTGAATTATGTATCATAAATTTATAAAATATATTTCATCGTTATAGATAATATTATATACATTTTTATAGGAATGCTCAGTAATAACAACATTAATCTATAAAATAAAGAAAGCATACATTTTCTTAATAGAATATTTGTTATAATTTTATTATTTTTTGTAAAGATTATCATTATCACATTATCAGAAAAATTAATTAACGTTTTTTAATGATGTTTAATAAAGTGTTTTGTGTAGGGTTAGGTGGTTTAATAAAGCACAAGATTCATCAGTGAATTGTTGAAGATTTGGGAACTTCATATAAAATATTGATAAGTAAATATGTATGAGTATGTAAATCTTGTAATTGGGTTTTCTAGCTTTTAATAAATAATTATCTCCCTGTGCACTGTGAAACTATTCTGGGTTAACAACGACCACAAATCAGGAAAAGTAATGTTACTCTACATTATGTATAATTATTATGAAGCAAGAAGTAGCGAGAAGTACATAAATATAAACCGATGACTTAAAATAATAAAATACACATTAAATACAAATACCAAATTCGACTTACGTTTCTATAAAAAGTTCTAAAGATAATGTCACTTGTGAAATTTATTTAAAAAGGCTTCTAGTATTAAAATATTTGACGGTGATTGTAGCAGGGTATCCTAAAGGATTTCATCCGTCATAGTCTTTGATCACATTCAATTCACTGAAGATATTTAGAAGCGATCGTACCACACTTGTGGCTCCTCTTCGTACTATATGGCGTTAAGAGCTCTTCTTGAGGATCCATATTCGTCTCCGCTGCCGCCACGTCCGTACCGCTCTTCGGATCTTCCTTCCCTCGCCCCACTCCCCCCTTGTCCGCTGGGTCTATGATGATGTGTCATATTAGAGTGATTAGGATGGTCCCTCCTGTCTCTGTCGTCGTAATCCCTGTCATATTCTTCTCGTGAGGTGGAGTGGTGGCTCTGTCTGTAGTGGTGTATGGGGGGAGGGTGTTGATGATGGTGGGAGTGGTGGTACATCATATCTCGCTCTGATCCGTAGTCATCTTCGTACGATCGCATTCTCTCCCTGTCCATTCTGTCTCTGTCTCGTTCCACTCGAGCTGAACGTCCCCGATGGTAGCCCGAGTGATGTGGGTGGTATGAAGGACCTGCGTATCATTCGTAAAATATTAGAAACAAATTAAAAATTTTAATTTTAAGACTAAAATAATATTATATATCCTAGGAACTCATTGAAAAATAAAGCAAAAACCAAATGCATTCATAATCAGAGCAATGTTTCATACAGTGATAAAAAGTAGGAAACTTGTCGGCAAATTAACTTTTTGTCATGCAATGTTGCTATAATGAAGCATATTTATAAAAATAAAACATTCTGAAAAAAAAACAATGCTCTATATAGCATTCACTAAAACAAAACAGTCAAACACAAACAAAAACAAAAAAACTCACAAGAAAGCCAATAAGCTTAAAAAATAGAAAGATAATGCAGAGGCCACTTACAGCAATATAATAAAGAAGACTAAAATGTGAGAGTAAAAATAAGGAAAATGATACGAAGGCCTGTTTTCAGAGAGATGTTTGAATTTCAATTAGTTTGTATTTGTAATTTAGCAAAATGAAAACTAGAATAAAAAAAATTTATATATTTTTAAATCATTTATAGGGGAAAACAATTTTTTTTGAGTAAAATGGTTGTATTCCTTAAGGAAAAGTTTAAGTGTAATATTATGAGAGGAGATTATGAGAGAACTGTAGAAATATCTCCCCGGTGTTGCAAACTTTCCCTGGACAAGGAAGAACGATCTGCGCAGCGGGGTTCGGAGGCGGGCCCTTTGGAACTGTTAATAAACAACCAAACAGAATATTCTCAAATGAAAACAGATCCTATATGGGTAACACCCTTTAAAGTAAGATAATTTTTTAAAATTTATTGCTTAGTGTATTAATTAAAAAAAAAATTGTTGTCTTGTATTAACATAACCTAACTTAATACTTGCTCTAAGAGCTCTGGAGATAACCACCTTTAATTGTTGCAAGTGAAAGTGGTTAGAAATCACTGATGGAGGCACCCAAGATAACTCAATAGCTTAGTGGTTAGAGCAGTCAACCGGTTAGGTTAAGTTTAAGATTTAAATTCCAGTTACAACAGTAACCTATTTTCTGGTTTGTTTTTCTAATTGCCTTGGTTTGGTAACTTAAAAGTTTCTGTATTAAGATTATATATATATATATACCCTATATTGAAATATTTATGAAAAAAACTTTTAGCGTGTAATGATTTTAAATATTGAAATGAATTGTTTGTTGACAGGTGTACACAAGGAATATGAAATGGAATAAAATATTAATACAGTATTTTTTAAAGTTTCAGGAAGGACCTGGGCTTTAAACCTACAATAAAAATGTATTCCTCTTCATATTCCGCATGTTCACCCGCCAACAAATAATTCATCTCAATATTTAAAAGCAGTGCTAAAAGCGTTTTTTTTTAAATTATTTTAATTAGCACCATCTGTGAGCGCATATCACGTTTCATTTAACTTTAAGAGGAACGGCTGTGCAGCCTGTTTCATACAAAACTTAATTTTTGATTCGAGGCCAAAATACTCAAATAAACCTAATGATCTTTTTTTTTCATCAAAAAGTATAGTAAATATCTAGTACGGATTAGAAGTAATTTATTTATTTTTGTTTTACATTATGAAATATTTAATATTAAAATAAGCATTATGGTGTCCTTTAAATTAAATTAAAAACGACCAATTTACGTTGGAACACAAATTTGCCATGCATAATTTAAAATATCGACTCGAAAAAGGGTTTTTTAAAAATGTTTTGTTTTAAATTTTTATTTACGTAATCATATTTACATAGCAAATATGATAATTTAAAAAAAAATGAACATTATACCCGCAAATAATTTTCCGAGTTGCCTCTCATTGTCTATACTTCATAATTTAAAACAAAAATAAATAAAATACTTTTCATACATACTAGATATTTACTAGACCTTTAATTAAAAAAATGTATCATACAGTTTGGATGGGTATTTTAGACTCAAATCGAAAATTAAGTTATGTATGAAATAGGCACCGCAGCCGTTCCTCTTAATAAGTTGAAATAAGTTAGATAATTTTCTTTCCTTGGCATCCATTCTACCAAGCATTTCAAAATCAGGCGCTTCAGATTGCATAGTTGCATTTATTATAAATATCTGACGAAACAATGATTATGTATTTAATAATTGCTGACTGTTCCATTGGAAATCAGTAACAAAACAAATTTACCCTCTTTCATACCATTGTACACAATATGTATGTTCATAGCATCATAAGGATGCTCTCTATAGGTAACTTAAAAATAAATACATAATGGCAAACATAAAATATATAAATTGTTAGAGAAAAATGTTAGCGGCGAGAATTGTTTTCAGTCGTTAGTGTTCAAACAAATAGATTAGTCGGTGATTATTAGAGATAACTCAATTACAACATGAAAGGAAACCTGAGATATGTTGCAAACGTTCTTGGATACAAATAATAAATAAAGTGCTGTGTCGGGAACATCTTTCAACGTGCGTGACCTTTGGCTTGGACTGAAAGTGAAATGAAACAATAATAGTGCTATGGCGTACTAATGCATTATACATTTCGAAACATAAAGACACATTATCAACAATACATGCAAACAATATTGACATTCGTGGTTTTGGTAAGGACATACACAGCAGTACATATCAGGAAAGGATAAATTGGATATACATATCATATTACATACATACATACATCCTTTTATTTCTGAAGTAATGTACGTTCCATCGCTAATAAAATTTTTTTAAATTACGATAAGAATGTTTTTGTAGTTACTAAATAATAAAAAAAATTGAAGATTAACTAGAAAAAAGCAGTAATATACTATATAAGATTATTCCCGCCAATTATGTTTTATGTTGTTTGTGTTTGAGGTATTACGCAGTGTAGAAATTCCTCTTCCTTGAGCTGATGTTTTGGACGGCCTGCATTGTCAATCGTTTTGAACGTCCATCACCTATGCAGCGAACATATGCCCCGATGATGGAAGGATGGGCATATGCTCTCTGCATGGGTGATGGACGTTCAAGACGATTGACACTCCATGGCTCTCCAAAACGTTGGTTCAAGAAGAAGGAGGAACGGGAACACAAATCAGTACCCCAAAAGTCTAAACAATCAGAAAGAGGTATGTAGTTAATAAAACGAATTTGTCAGGAAATATTCTAATGGGTCAGCTATCCAATTTGACAGACATAGCGAGAGCCTTGTTTAAATAAAGTGTATTTATGTTAAACTCAATTTGTACAGAGCTCAATTCGCCGTCGAACAGTTGACCATTTTTATTTCAACTAACTTATAAGAAGTAGGTATGTACGTATGTTAGTTTACCTCTATCCCTTTCATGTTCATATCGATATGGATCATGATGTCCTGTGAGCATAAACAAGGATTTGGGTTCATAGACTTAGATGGAAGTGCTTCATAAAGGAATTAACATAATACACATTGAATTGGGTACAGTGTTAGGTGGTTTACTGGGGAATATAATATGACAAAAATGTGCATAAATATAAGTGAATATTGAAAAACACGTAGATAAAATTCTGTGATTACTAAAGGGGAAAAGGGAGTATACGTACATTCTAAACTTTAAGGAATTTTAGTGCTCGCTTTATGTTTACGGGGTGACAGATATGCAGAATTTGTAAATCACATCAATTGAAATTAGCACAACATATTTTTAGATATTTTATACATAGTAATATTCTGGTGGGTAAACAACATAGAATAAAATTTCCCATGTAGGAACTTTGCCCATAATCCTGTCGTTGAAAGCTCCAATATAAATTCCCATAAATAAATAATAATAGAAAGAGGGGTTACTAGAGAGCTCTCAGCAGTATCCCTATTCTGTTCTAACTTTGACCATAATTTTTTCAAATCTGTTAATATTGGAATAAATTAGAAATATTTTTTAATCCTACGTCTTACATGGGTGAAGTTGCGCGAATGCGATTGCGACAGCGGTTTATAGCAAAGCGATGGTTTAATAGACGATTATGATAGTGTTTGCCTCTTTGATAGAGGTCATTCTTGCATACCACAGATAAAGTTTTCTACTTCAGCCGTGTTGAAAAATAGCAAACGCCGTCGCGTCCACTATGCTCGAAAATATTAAATCAACTGATCGCGTCGCTGAAGTTCCGGGCTGCACCGTCCCATTCGTCGCTTGTTATTTGTCAACAGGACCCTTCCAAGATATTCAAACCATTTGAAATATTTTATAACCCCGCGTCTTACATGGATGAAGTTGCGCGAATGCGATTGCGACAACGGTTTATAGCAAGGCAATGGTTTAATAGACGATTATGATAGTGTTTGCCTCTTTCATACAGGTCATTCTTGCATACCACAGATAAAGTTTTCTACTTCAGCCGTGTTGAAAAATAGCAAACGCCGTCGCGTCCACTATGCTCGAAAATATTAAATCAACTGATCGCGTCGCTGAAGTTCCGGGCTGCACCGTTCCATTCGTCGCTTGTCAAACCATTTGAAATTTTTGTTTCGTTTTCGCCCATGTAAGACAGAGTGTTAGAGAAATATTACCATATTATTCCAATGTTGCTAGAATTAAAAAAAGATAACTTGGAAAATGGTTGTTGACAGGTACCTCTTCATCCTGATCAAAGATGGGATTGTAGGCAAAGTTGCAGCCGTTGATGCTAACCCATCGATATATTTGGTCGATGTGCTAACCATAATAAAATATTGAGTAAAAAACAACATAATTATATTATTAATATAATTTTTATGCGTGTCTTAAAAATACAAAGCAAATATTTAAAGTACCTGGGGTCTGATTGTTCCTATCGTGCATGTTGGCGGGGGTGTTGGGGGTGGGAGGCGTGTTGGGGGAGGGCTGCGGGGAGGGGTTGGCGGGGATGGGGCGGGGGACTCCCCCAACGCTGCTGGTGGAGCCCGCTGGGGGATGGGTGGCTCGCCAGTATGCCTGAAACATTATTTATTGAATGATAAGTGGATAATTTCACAATTTTCATAAAACTGACCATAGATATTAGATAATAGAATCAAAGAAGACGGGTCATGAATCATTATTTGTATTAAACCATGTATTCAAAAGTATCCCCAAATAGTTAATTTATGTTACTATCAATCGCATCCACGTAGAGCTGTGCAACGCCTTTGTTTCTACCTGCATACCCCAAGTATAATTTGGCTTCACTATTTTGATAGTCCATGCAGTTTGAGTGTGGTCGGCACGCTTCCATGCCATATCTTTTTTCTTTCTATTATCTATGTATGAAGTGTATAAAAAATTGAGGTTTTACAAAGTTGAAGATTTTATATCCTTCCTGCAGTCAATGGTTAAACTAAGTAATATAGATTGCAGCCTACTATGTCGCAAAATTCTGCAAACTTAACTCCATTACATTATAGTATGCTGAAAAATTTGTGCTTAATTAGTGCTTATCTCTGTTAGCATAAAAGTTGAGGTTGACTGTCTCTTGCACAACACTGTTCAAGTTTCCAAGTATCAAGTATATAACATTGACAGGACCAGGAAGTTGAGACACCATATTGTGTCTGTATTGTGTCAATATATCCGAGGAGGGTACTCTATATTGAAGGATTTGTTTCACTATAGACGAGTGTCAACAATCAGAGGTACATTGTAACTGAGTCTTTGTGTCACTAGTCAATAGTCAATATGTCTAAGGGAGATTTATTTCGGATATGTGTCGGTAAAGTTGAGAGTCGATATATCCGAGTCTATTCTATTTGGAAGAATTTGTGTAACTAACTTAATTTGTGGTAAGTATGATATCCAAGGATAATTTGAGTTAGCTGTTACAGTATTATATTTTTATAATATGCCTTGATCCAGGCCTTCATCTTATGTGAATAAGAGTTGTCAATATAAACTGAAAAACTGAAAAACTCTGATTACTTTAGAAATAATCAAAATCAGTTAGCAGCATGGACCTGAATATGAAGACTTTACATTTTTAATGGTGATCGGTAATGTTATTAACCATTCCAACGCTGGACATATTGATTGCAATTAATTAATTAGACTTTTTTTAATTATATAATTGAAAATACACTTTGTATATACCACTTTACTTAAAATATATAAATATTTCTAAATAAGTATATATTATATATTTTATATTACAACTGGTTTAAAATTAGATAAATTTGAAATTTTAGAAATAAGAAAAAGTGTTAATAGCGAATTAAAAATAGCTATCTCTTAAATTTATTTTCATATTAATATTAATAATAATCATTTTTATTTATATTTCTAATTTAAATGTATTATTCAATGTTTTATAATTATTTTGTCATTAACATTTTTGATCTGTTGCTTACCTACTTTAATTCATTTTTGTTTATGCTCATATTTTGTATATTCTTAAATTATTGTTTTAAATTTTTATCATTTTTCTATACTTGAAATTATTTTTTAGTATTCATTTATTCCTGAAGATGATAGCATTGCTATCGAAACATGTAGAAATATTTATATATTTTAAGTAAAGTGGTATATACAAAGTGTATTTTCAATTATATAATTAATAATGATGCCACAAAGTTATCAATCATTTGAAGAAATTATAAAAGACTTTTTTTATTCTAGTGATGGGTCGATTACAAAGGACCACAACTTACCTCTAAGTATTCTGCTATATGTTCACATGCGTCTTCCAGTTGATTTTCATCTAAAATTACATCAAACATTTCTGGTGGACATTGTGATAATTTTTCAGACGCTACCATTTGAACTGATAAATTTTTAGTTTGGCCTTTTCCTCTTGATTTAATTAATCTTTGTAAAACCTGAAAACAGAAAATAATTTAGTTCTGGCTACTGATAAGAGATATACAGTGAAACCCACAGATAAGGTTCACAAATAAGAAGTTTTCAAGCGAAGTTTTGTTTTTTTGGTAAAGTAGGTAAGACTGAGAAATTACCTACTTTCTGGTCCCTTGGAAAACCTTATAAGAGAGTTTCACCTTAAAATATTATATGGTAACTTTAATATTAATGTCTTACTTTTGGACTGGATATTTTGAGGTAAACTATGGTTGGTGCTAGTGATGTTTTCGCAAGCTGCGATGGATGGTTTATTGTATCACAATCTAAGACGACAAGTTGTAATGTCCTCGCTAATTCAAATATTCTCTCTATTTCAGCCTGAAACATAGTAGACAAAATGGTTTATAAGTAAGAACATCAAAATAAAATAAACAATGACTTTCTAAGAGCTTCAATTTTGGCCACATCGAGGCTTCCACTATTGAAATGTCATGTTATATTGGACACTGTAATAGCATAATACTATGTTCAATATAAACAGTATCGAAAAGTTCAGGAAATATTTGGGTTAAAAATAAATACCTACATATATTTAATTTTCTACCGAATGCTTCTTCTAAAAGTCAGTTAAGTTAAATTAATTTACTAAAGAACTTCACTTTGACAACTTTAAGGAATAAAGGATACATTTATCATAAACCCATTGAACTTCTAGTTTGTCCTTAGTTATCACAAACGCATTTATATTCTAAAATTACTAAAACGCTAGTTGAACCTGACAGAGAAACGAGGTTGGTACTTGGTACAGATGGACCGTTGCCGTTCCCCCGACGGGTAGACTGTATTGGTACTCAATGGGTTAAGGAATCTGTTTATTATTTTCAAATACATTTCTAGTATATCTGTCAATTGCTCATAATCTGTTTACTAATTTATCACTGGTTTTACCTGTACTTCCGCTAAACACGTGGATCTGGAATTGGACCTTTCCATTATGGCTCTTTTAGATGGATTATTTAAGAGTGATCGCTTGGCTAAAGAAATATCTGCCATCACCCTGGTAATAATAATTCTGAAAAGAAGCAAAGGATATTATTTGAAATGTAAAACAATTAGAAAGACAATAAATACCAAAAGTTATGATGAAAACCTCAAAAAGGTTCAGAGCTACTTTTTAGTTTAATTTTCATGGTGATCGACTTCTAACAAGAATCTTTTAGAAAATTTTGACGTTGATTTTTTTAGTTCTTCAAAACCTTGGCCGTTAAACCTCTTTATTATCAGAAAAGAACGAACCTAGCAAAACCGATTTGTCCTACGACCAGGATATGAATTTTTTCGTCCATTGTAAATTTGAAATAATTATTTACAAAAATATTTTTGGATTGACCAAATTTTGCTTCGTGAGACCAGCTGGGCCATAGGAAAAAGAGTGCTTGAAGTCGTAGGAAGAGTTCAGTATAATTTATGCTTTATGGTTTAGAAAGCACTGAATGTTTTAGAAATATTACATTTTCCTGATCTCCAAAGATAGCTTACACTCAGGTAATGTGTTTTAACAGACTGGTTGAGCTTTCTTTCATACTCAAATGTTGCCAAATAGTCTAAACAAAAAAGCAGTACAAATTTCAAGATGTCAGAGATCAATTACTATTTGAGATATTTCTCTGCTTCATTACTTATTGATTATCCCCTTAATCTATGTGATATAAACACAACAACAACAAATCGTTTTCCGACTAGTTTCTACCATGCTAGACGATAAAAGTAGAATGCTACTAATGACAAATACATACCTCCCCTCGAACCTATGTTTCAAAAAATCAAATAATGCCTTCTGCATCATATCTGTGACTTCGTATCCCTTGAGGGAGGGTCCAACTAACACCACGGGCCTCATGGAGGGTACCACGTCGTAGGGGGTGGCATTCTCCTGCTTCTTGAAGAATGGTTTCCGCTTCTCCTTGGTCGGGGGAGTGGTGAGGGTGGATTTTCCTATTCGAGCCCCTGCTACAGAGTCCGAGTCTTCACCTGAGACAGAAAAGTATCAAAATCATACAACTGGGAGGAATTGTGACAAATATTTCCTAACTAAGAAGAACTTTAATTTTAAAAGTCTGTTTTTCCAAATAAGATACTTAATCAAATTTCTTAATCTACCATTAATCAAAATTTCTTTTTTATTTTGAGAAGTAATACTGTTATAAGTTCAAAGATTTATAAATCGAGTAATTTAATATTTGATGAATTATAATTACAAATTATGTAAGTTAGTAGATTCTTTTAAAATATATTCTCAGTAATTCTCTTGAAATAACATATAAGGATATCCTTATTGATATTTGACTATATTTTAACATAATTTAAATAATATCATATTATGTAGGTACTTGCAATTTGAATGAAGTTTCAGATATCTTCATTATTTTATATATTAATTCTTTGATAGTTCATCTATTCTAAAAGAGCTTTACCTATGTATGGGGTTGGGGAACCTAGATAAAAAGAAAACATAGCCACATAATAATTTCAGTAAATAACCATTTATTTACTCAACAGTTGAATTTCCGTAATTTCTATACAGATAATGTAGCAAGAGCCAATCATATTAATTTTGTAAAATAAAGCCAATTTTTTTCACAACAATTTTACAACAGATTTCAAAGGTAAATCCACTTTGACAATCAAGCAAATGCAACTTCACACTGTATAATATAAGATGGGCTTCCATGAATAAGATCACAGTAAAAAGTTAAGGGTTAAGAATTAAAAAATAATATAAACATTAATTAAAAGCAAATAAAAAATTTATTATTTTAAAGTAAATTTGATTAATAATTAAAAATAAATTTGATTATTAATTCAAAATTATTTAAAAGTAAATTAAATCAATTAAGAATTAATAAAAAAATGGTTAAAATTGAAAATGAATTAAAACATAAATAAAAATATAATCTAAAATTTATTCAAAATAAATTCAAAATTAATTCAAGGATATTTGATAATTATAAAAAAATTATTAAAAATTGAAAAATAAAATAATTAAAAATGAATTAAAAACCATTTAAAAATTAATAGAAAATTAATTAAATATTATTAAAAATTAATATAGAATTAAGTAAATAATTCAAAATTAATATAAATATTAATTAAGTTTATTTAAAAAAAAAAACATTTGTAGTTTGAGAGGAGTTGTTTCTCAGGGCTAAGAAGACGGGCCGCGTTACTAGTTACCATGGTAACAGTATGGTGTCTACGATGATTGTATATGTACAAATCTTACAAAGTTTTTTACACCCTACTTCAATGTGATCTTATTTATGCAATGCCCCGAAGCCAAATAATTTCTTGTAGTGGTTCCATGCCAAATTTCTGAAACGGGATTATGCGTACAAATTCTGTACCCGAGAAGCATAAGGATACAAGTCCAGAACACGGAATGTTTAGGAGAGCCGAAAAACTATGTTTTTTTAGCAAATCTCTCGCCACAAATACTAAGATAGTTAATTGAAATTGGAAGTTACGAGAGATTTTCTAAAAAAAACATCGTTTTTCGGCTCTCCTAAACATTCCGTGTTTTGGACTTGCATCCGTATACTTCTCGGGTGTAGAATTAAATACATTTTGATTTAATTTGACGAGAAATTTTGTTCCTACATAAAAGAGGCAGTCTTCTTGTTGAAATGCATTTCCTGTTTTCCTCACACACGTTATTTACGTTATACACAATTTACGAACCTAAAATTACATTCACTAGAAATAATCCAAATAACTAAAATACAAGATTAGTTTTCACGATAGGTAGCTACTTAGTCGATATTTCACTTAATCACACTTGAAGTGAGATAACATAAAAGTGCGAATTACCCACAAATGTTCTGTTATAATAATGTTCTGTTATAATAATAATAATTAACATATTAAAAAATATTCAATTTTTTGCAGATTCGCAACAAAATAATTTAAAAAAATGGTCAGAAAGGAACGTCCCCAATTACTGTGGTTAATTTTTTTTAAATCGTGCTTAGAGTAAACAGGAAACAAAATTTCATGATGGTGGTTACTGTAGAAAATTACAATGACTTGTCTTTGAAAAACAATCAGAATTTTGGCAATGATACTTACTAGGATTTAAATATAATATCATAGTTATATACACATGCTTATACAAATATATTACCATTTGCTGGGACCTTAAATAAAAACATTATAACATTAAGTTTATCAATTATTTATTCTACTCCATAGTAATTAAATTGGTACGGGCGAGGGGCGGGGAAGGAGGGCGCGGTTCACGGGATATAAAGGAAAGGAACCAAGGAAAATGTTTGAGATGTCAGTGATAACGAATGACTGATTATGGAAATGCATGAAATGGCCTGAAATTATATTCTAGATGGACGAAACACCGATTTTCAGTCAATTTTTACCATCAGCGATCAAAATTGACAGAATCCCAGTTCAAAAATAATTATCGGGATCTATTAGGTATTCTAAGGGTTCTAGTTTAAAAAAAAAGGTAAATAAAACAGGGACTCTAAACTTGCTTGTAAAGGTAATAGAACAAAACACAAATTTAATATACATAAGGTGATAATATTTATTCAGCAAAATCATAATACTATACTGGCAGGCACACGACATAGACTGTTCATTCCACAACTCACAGGGGTTTATCAGCTTTACCACAAACGTAATTGTAATTAATTATTATTTCATTTACTCTTAAGAACAGCTTTCCCTCACAAACACCTTTTCAAATTTGCTGTTTCCACGTGATACTTAACAACCAAAGTTTTCAATAAACACGTAAAATAAAGTAATACTTATTGGTTCGTAGATAAAGCGTGGACCGGCAAACTGAGAAGAAACACAGTTTGAACGGGAAGATCACTGAACATTAAAATAAATAGACATTTACAGCAAAGAACATAACAACAGGCACTTCTAGCAAATCAAAACCTACCCAATCAATAGACAACATAAACACAACACATTGCAGTCAAAATTATGAGTTAGCATGTTATAAACACTGGAAAAATAAACAATTGATTTTACCAACAAATTAGGCAAAATCACCTATATTTTTTTTTTTGAAACGAGATACGAATAATTAATCTTTATAAAAAATCTTTTTAACGAAAGGAAATAAATTATGATGGAAAGTCAAATGAAAAATTAAGAAGCGTATGAGAATGATAAAGAAAAATTTCAGCACACGGAAAACGTTTACAATGCAAAATATAACAATGGTTCATTCACTGTGTTCGATTATTTTACTCTTCGATTTTCTCACCGTTGTGTTGAAGCGTCTTTAATTTTAGAGGATTTTCGATAACACTAAAAACTGAATATGACCAAAACTCGATACATTATTTTTAAAATGTGTAAAAAAATAAATTATGAAATAAGAATAAAAAGATTTAATTTAATTACTTTATGGTAATCAAAATTTCGAATTAATGATAGTGTGGTAATTTAACTCTGCTTAGTAATTACGTGATTAAATTTACTCCAACAACCGAAATAAACACAGTGGACGAATCATCCCTCATCCCACAATGAAATAAATAACACGGTTGCAGGATTAACAAAAAATAATGTAAAATGACCTCTCGAATATCCAAGTTTGTTATTGAATTTAAAAAAAAAAATAAACATGTATTCTGATACATAAAATTGAGAGCTGGTAACATCGGTAAAATAAAATAATACAACATGTAACTAATTATCAGAAAACGTGGAGATTTATTTTTTAAGTATTCTGAAGTGGGGGATTTTTTGAGAGTGATAATTATTTTAGGTTTAGTATAAAATCAACTCTTGGATAGTCGAAAGTCTGAGGCGAAACAAAATTTTCGGTGGAATCGTAAATGGTTTATATTGTATCGTTTGTTCTGTTTGCACATCAACCAAATCTTCTATTATAATGTAAACAATTCTGTTGGTTAAATGCGTAACATGTTTTGAAAACATATGATCTATGATCGGGTAATGGATGAGTTCACAAATGCGTCAAGTTTCCACTCAGGCATCGTGGATTCAATTCCTCTCCCTAGCTAAGTCCTTCATCATAGCACAAAGAACATCTTCCGCTTATATGATGGTAGCAGAATTTTTTCAAAATTTGTTAGGTTATTCGTAACCTGGAAATGATTGCATATCTTACAGATTTCTGATTCATGTTCCACTCCATAAATCATCAACACATATAATGCAGGTTACCGCAAGGAACACCTTTAGGACCTCTCGTACGAAACGTAATATTAAATAATAAATAAAAATAAAAACGGAAGATGTAAATAATTTTTACTACCGACTGAAAATTTATCGATCGGCAATTTTAAGATTCCGAGAGTTAAATCAAAAAAGAAAATGATTGGAGATTGAATAATAGAAAAAAAATAAAACCATTTACGGACCCACAGCATGAAGCAATATGCAATATCCTTGTATAACAATGTAGTGTTTGTTGGGCGTGGGGGGCTTCGGACGTACCGGGCGTGGGGGGGGTGCTACCTCTGCTGGCGTCCGGGCCTCCCGGCGCGCCCCCAGGCCCGAGGTTGCCCGAGGAGCTGCCCGCGCGGCCCGCATACAGGCGCGTGGGGCGCGTCGCCTGCTGCTGCGCGCGCAGCTGCTCCAGCTTCACCGGGGAGGGGATGAAGCCCACCTCGCTGCCCTCCTTGACCAGCCGCCCGATCCACCAGTTGTTGTCGTACTTCTCCTGGAAAGGTCAAATGTCAATTTGGGATAAGCTCCATGTTGAACATTGGACATAGCTTTAAAAAAATGGTAATAGATCCACCAGATGTTGTTATGCTTTTCTGGAAATTGAAAATGTCAGCAATATCAATGTGGTAAAAGGTGCAAGTTGAAAATATAAGATAGCTGCCAGCAAGGAAGCGGTACTGGATTTACCAGCTGTTTTCATGCTTTTCTGAAAATTGCCGAGATCAGCAATATCAATATGGGAAAAGCTCCAAGTTGAACAGAGGACAAAGCTATCGACGAAGTAGTACTGGAACAAAGGAGAAGGACTAATTACCGTCGTCTGAAAAGTGTTAAAAATGTCAACACTCTCAAAGAGGAAAATGCTACAAGTTGAACAGTATAGGACAGACAATAGTATCAACTATTAACGAAGAAATAGCATTGGACCAAAGTTGCAAATAAGAATCCAATCCTCCAGATATCATCAAATTTAATAAGAGGTTTAAAATTGTGGTAATATTTTTTAAAAGGGAAATAAAGAGTTTTTTTATGTACCCAGCAGATTCCTTATTCTATTATTGAGTTAATGAGAGCAACATTTCAGCAAATTATTTATTAATATAATATTTATATCATGGACTCGGGCATAATCATTTTCCATTCTGTTACAGTGAAACTAAGTTGATTAAATGAATGAGATACTTTTATCGCCGAAAGGAGTCTTTATTAGCTTTAAACTATATATTTTACAAAAAATATGTAATGTAACCTATTTAAAATACAACTAATTTAATCTTACACACTCAAAAATAATTACAAAATCAGACTTTTTTTAATTAAATGTAGAAGTGGGGACATGGTAAAAACACTAAATATATGCAGGTTCGACAATTGTATTTAACTGACTAAATAAAGTAAATTAATAAATTTGCCTGTTAAAAATATATAACTTTTCAATATTCCATAATACGTAACAATTTAAAAATCAATCTAAATTGTTGGACATGGCAAAAACGCAATGCACAAACTTTGGCGAAAATGTCCAGATACGAAGTACCAATAGAAGCCAGTTGCCCAAAAAAAAAACGTTTTACTATCATCAATATCAATGCGGGCCAAGCTCTAAGTTGACAACACGAAATAGTTAGCATTGGGTAAAAGTTGGATTCAAGAAAGATCAATAATTGTTGTCATACAACTCTCCCGGAATGTTTGAATTACAACAAAGATGGAAAACTCCAACTTTTTGAGCCAATGAGAGAGAGAGAGGTTAAAGATAAATGAGATGGCAAAGGTATTAACGGAGCTTCAGAGAAGGTACAATGAAAATATATTAGGTATATTATTTGATGGTTTGCGGAAGCTCCATAAAACTAAGACAATGTTTACGTGTGCAAAAGTTTTCGTTAATACAATGTAAGGCTTTTAGGAAGGTCGTATTCCCTTCCGTGCACTGAAAGTTTCTGAAAGCTTTTCACCACACAAACTTTAATTACGTAATTTACGTGTATGCAGGTACGCCTGTACCCGAAGCAAACTTCAAACTACGAATGGTCAAACATAAAGCGCTGCAGTATGCTTTCATAAACACAATCTCAACAATCTAGCTGTCAAGTCTGAAGTCTGAAGCGCCAAAACTCTCGAACTGTGAGCTCTGACATCACGAAATACGAAAAACGTTTCTATTTGCAGTTTATAAACAATTTAAATACAATTATTTTTATAAACAAAAATTATTAGCCTGAAACACTCATCCAAATTGAAAAAAACCTTTCCGAGCAAAGATAAATGTCGCCTACAGGACTCGAACCTGCACCCTTCTGATTGCCGGTCAGATGCTCTACCATTGAGCTACGTCGGCTTATCGCAAGCCCGCCAAGTTAAATATAAGTTACAGGTGAAATATAATAAAAACAGTAATTATTGAATGAAACACTAGTATATATTGATTAACTTGGCGGGCTTGCGATAAGCCGACGTAGCTCAATGGTAGAGCATCTGATCGGCAATCAGAAGGGTGCAGGTTCGAGTCCTGTCGGCGACATTTATCTTTGCTTGGAAAGGTTTTTTTTCAATTTGGATGAGTGTTTCAGGCTAATAATTATTGTTTATAGTAATAATTGTTACCCTTTGCGCTATGCACAAAAATTTTGTCTTAAAAACTTTAGTTTAGCCATTAATAATTAATAAATTTAAATACAATTATTTTTAGCTCAAAATGTCATTCCATCATGAGCTATGAGTCTTAAAATATTATTTTAACCTTCAAAACATAAGGAAAATCGTCAGTTACAGATTTTTCAGTATTTTTTTTAGAAAAAAAGATTTCTAAAAGGAATGTTGAAACTCGGGCGAAGTCAGATAGTAACTATAGGAATATGTTTTTTAACATGATATATTTAGATTTTTAAAAAACAAGTAGCAAATGCTGGATTAATTTAATGTTGAATATAAAATACAAGAATAAAGCACACAATACGTTAGATAATGCCTTTGGGGAGAATGATTACACTTCTATACTGCCTTTCTTCCGAGGTAGATATTTTTCATTTAAACATCAATGACTTTAAAAGGGGGTAATAATTTTTTTAAGGGTTTTCGAAACATGATTATAACTGAAGGCGTTGCTTTTAGCACGTAATGCTTTTAAATATTGAGATGTTTTGTTTGTCGGCGGGTGTACATACGGAATACGAAATGGAATGTATTGTCATTGATATGTCATTGAGCTGAATTCCTTTAAGAAATTTATAACAATACAATATTTTATTGCAACACTAATACGAATACGCCTGCTTTCTTGCCAACTGTGGGGCAGTGGGGAAAAACTATCAGATCGAAACACTCCTAAAAGCATTATCAATGTGCTATGCTTATGGCCCAAGCAACGAGAAAACTTTATACGGAGGGCTATCAAAGCCACACGCATAAAATATAGGTGGCAGGCAAGGAGAAGCCATGTCCCACACATTCTTCAATCTACGAGTATATATGGATGACCCCAGTACTCAGTGGAACGCGACGAAGGTAGGTTGCTTTACCGGAGGAATAAGTACCAACACAATTTGCTTCGCTGACAGCAAGGTCCTGCTCACTAAAAACGGGCCTAGGAAGCTAATCTGTATATGCAAGCAGTATGCCGAATCACATGATGTGATTTATAATGAAACGAAGTCCGTAGTGATGGTATTTTGCCGTAAAAATAGCCTATAGGCCATTCATTCAAAACAACAAAACACTTAAAGTTGCATCCGAGGTGAAATAACTTGATTATATCATTACCGCGGATCTCAAGGATGGGAGCCGACAAAGGCAGGCCATCAGCATACGAGAAGGTATGCTATCGGGGAGGTTCTACAGATGCACCAGCCCAGTGAAGAGATTGCTATTCAATACATACCGTACGAACCTTTACTCGGCAGACCTGTGGATCCAATATATCCAAACACAATGGAATGCCATGATAGTTCAATATAACAACGCTCATAGACAATTGTTTCGGTTACCGAGGTCTTGCAGTGCCAGCGAATTGTTTACATCAGGTAGAGTTAATTGTTTTTATGCTGCAACTCATTGCCTCGGCATAAAGTAGCCAACTACCGATGTAAGCTGTTAAATTCCCGAACTGCTCTAATAAAAACTGCAATCGGATAGGTAAACACACCAATACATAAATAATTGATGCGTTAAAACCTCCATAAAAGGAACTTACGATGTCAACATTATTCTTTTTATCTTCTCTTGTTCCTTTTGGAAAACTTTTTTCTTAGAATTTTATTAGTTACATAATATTAATTTATTTCCTTCCCTTTTTTAAAAATATTTTATTAACTAACTAACTAACTAACTAACCATCACACCGTTTCCCCGCAGGGGTAGGCAGAGAGGACGGACCGCCAAACAACTCGATCTTGGCATACACTTCTTGCTTCATTCACATTCATACATTCTCTTCTGTTATTCCGACTTCTGACATGACCCGACTCGAGTATTTGATTCACTTGATCGTGCCATGTCTTCCTCGGGCGTTTCCTGGTTAATATTTTATTGTGTACTATAACGCGTATATGGACTACATTGCATTGCAAAACCCCTGCATATAGCCCGGAAAAAATAGTATTATTTTTATTATGAAGAAAAAAAAAATATTTTGACGTTGGGGTGCGAAACGTAAACATTCTTGGGGATATAATATTCCATTATATTCCACAGTGGCTTCAGTTACATAAACATGAAGCCCGCAATGCGGTTGGCTACAGATGATGGAAAAAATACATCGCCGATTCTTATGCGACTTATTTGTAACCAGATACATAGCTACTCGTACAAAACAGCGCAAAACTAGACTCGGAACTTTTATTGGTCTTTGCGAAACAACAAAATGTCAAAACGATTTCTGGGTAGATACTTAAGATTAATTACTAGATTAATTTTTCGAACACTATTTGTGTTTTCTTTTCACGATAATAATATTTAAAGGAAACTACCGAAAAAGTGGCAATTTCAACTTTATATTATATATTCTTCAATTTTTTCTCGCTCTGTATCGGAGGTTGGCTGACATAATTGAAACCAATATCCTTTATACTTAAGATTTGACGAAACGTCGGCTGAGTATTTAATGGTTCTAACAACGCTTTCTCAATTTACAGCATATGGTTTAAAAATATCAGATTATTGTATCGTTGAAAGAATTGTTATAATTTACCTTCTAAAAAGGGGCCAATTTTTATGATATTTAGATAAAAGTATGGATACAGATAGATAAAAAGGACACCCAACTATCCAAGAAGTTGCGAAAGTCGATTTATCTAAAATCTGGTAAAACAAATAAGTACTCAGTCGACGAAAAGTCGTTTCATATTTTTATTTATGGCGTGGAAGCGTATCGACTATGACCAAACTGCGCGGATTGTCAAACGCGGCGCGGCGGAGTCAATGAAAGTTATACGTTTGGCATGTAGTTTGGTATGCGATTTGTTTCTATTATCTATGGATGATGTTTAGTTTTTAGAGGTTAGTTTAATAGAGGCTTATTACCTAAAATGTTATAAAATAAATAATTATTGAATCTGTTTTCATGTAGCTTTTACAAGGTTGAATTATTCGCTCAGCGAAACCGTGGGATCTTTGTAATTCATTTTCAATTTTAATTTAACGCATTTTAATTTTTTTGTTTCTTTAGTGTCCCATGCATTCCTGTAGAGATAAAAATAATTGCTGCACACTGACATGTGTAACTGATTAATTTTAGCCCAAAAAATGGGGAAGCAACTGGCCCAATCAGTCTGTTGTCCGACGACTTTCTTAAAGTTTGTGTTTCATTTACAAAACCCTTATCCAACGTCTCTGAAGAGGAGGCCGGCGATTTTATAGTCAATGTCACTGGCGTGAGCATCCATTACATACGACATCATTGACACCAACTTTAGACTTGACAACAGACGGTTGATATTTCTCTCATGAACGATGGGATTCGCCTTCTACCATTGCTTATATTATGATTTAAGCTAATGCATTTTGTATTTCTCATTACAAATTATTGCTGTGTTTTACAGTTTCTTTCTCTTTCGACATTCTTACTATAACTATACGCCTGTTCCCATTTAACGAGAAAAACAGAGTAAACGTCTTCAACATTGCGAGATGTTAATGTCAATGTTTAAGGTGCTATCGTTTTTCAGCATACATGCACAATGAATAGGCGTATGGGTGCAATGGTCGGTCTCCGAGTTATTGCTACAAAACAATGCATTTCGCAGAATTAGAACGTTTTAGAATTGACAAGATACAAGGGATCATAACTGATAGGCATCAATTAAAAAAGAACGTATTCAAAACGTTGAACATTTATGATTCTTAATGAAAAATTTAACTTTATAATTCAGATTTCATCTTATCGATGATAATGGAGATGTGTAAGCTATACTTTTTGGTCACGACGCAACGGATCATAAAGCATATATTTGAATCTGTTTTTACTGAACTGAAAAGCTTAAACGGCTCTATATTTATAAGATGAAATCTGAGTCAATAATGATTTTTTTCACGATGTGGACATATTCTTTACTGTTGTTAAACCCCGTGTTTAATGTCTCCTCTGCAACGGTAAATTATCACACATAGTACTAGTAAAATTAAAAAAGTATTTGTGGTACGCACCTTGATATGCAGAAAGTCTCTGACATCAAAGGAGATGGCACTTCCGTGGACCGGCGAGTCATCGTCCAACCCCCCATCGTAGGACACATTGGTCCTCACGGCAAAGGCTACGGGCTTCGTCTGCAAGGAAACCAACACAACAGGTAACAAACAATCAACAAAGTCACCTAGCAAGACATCAAGTATCCTCAGTGAACATCAACAGACCTCCGAAAGATGCCACGAAGTTCTGATGACGATGGACACAAAGCACAGATATGTGTGGCAGGCTAGTAGTAGCTGTTATGGTATGTAAATGTAGAAATTGTTAAGGGTAGGGGGTGTTAGCCGTAAATGGAGATAATGCAACTACTGATCTGAATCGTGTTTTTAAACAATCATTAAATAAATAATAGATGCAATGTTGATTAATACATTCGGTGAGCTTTGGACAATAACATGCAAATGATTGATGATTTATGTTTTTAAATGATAATTTAACATTTTTGTCATCAAACACCACACTCCGTCTATGGACGGAGAAACAAATTAAACAAAAATGGTAAACATCTTAAGCCCGCCGCACTCGTTCTGAAGTAATTTATTTGAAACATTTCAATAAAACACTGTTTCCGAATTTGTTAACGGCATAAAAATAATCTAAAGAGTAAAACGTTAACATTTTCGGTATCTGTATGTATACTAGAATACGATGAACCTTAGTATGGAGGACATGACTTTACTTAGATCGCTAGTTACTATCTGTGCACTCATATTGTGTACAATAAAATTAAATAAAGATTTTTACTAGTATTCTATAAACATAGGTTCGGCTAAACACTTTTCTTTATAATAGGGAGGTATTCCTCATAGTAATTCAATTTATTAATAACAATGTAATGTTTATTAATAACAATGTAATATTAATTAATAACAATGTAATATTTATTAATAACAATGTAATATTTATTAATAACAATGTAATATTAATTAATAACAATGTAATATTTATTAATAACAATGTAGTATTTATTAATAACAATGCAATATTTATTATTGGTGCGGCGGTCTACATATTTACCTTTATTTTCTTTGACGATATTTTAAGCTCATTCTAAAAATGAGATACTAGTAGATAAATGAAAAGGCAACTGTAACAAATATCTAAATAATTGTTTCGTTTAATATCAAATCTAACCAACTTACCATCTTTTTGGCCTTTCCATGCCGAGGTTGGCAGACCTGATAACAACCCTTAAGCATTATATTAACCTCATAGGTACTCATTTTACCCTCACGGGAATTTGGTAGGTTATCAATAAAAACATTTTTATAATACTTGTGTTCATTTAGAAAAAAAAAACTATTTTAATAATAAAGCTATCTAACTTACCATTTTTTTGGCCTTTCCGTGCCGTTGTTGGTAGACCTGACAACAACCCTTCTACTTAAAATCATTCTCATTATCACTTCAACCCCCGCAGGAATTTGGAAGGCTTTCAATGAATGCAATTTATTTCAAAGAAAAAAGCTTTACAGCGTCTGTGCGCGAAAGAAAAGAACGATACAATGAGTCTAAGAACAATTTAATTGTTGGAGTAGTTAACAATTCGATCAATTAATTATTTTGTAATAGGGGACGGTTTAAGGATGGTACAGACATTTTCGTCTTCAAATTTTGGCGTTGAAATACGGCGGTAGTATTCAAATCGACACGCAGAGGACACAACTCTTAAGACTATTACTTGAGTGTGTGAAGATGTAATAAAAAAACGGATACAATCGTTGAAAAGATCAACGATTAACAAGCTACGAAATTGATATACACATTAGCTAATTTTTTCGGCATTAAAACGGAGTATTATTTGTAACTACTATTGGTAAAATTTAATGAAGCGCTTTTATCAAGTAGTGAATCACCCCAAGGGTGCAAGGGGCAAGTATTACAGGATTAAATCACCCAACTTGCTCTTTAATTTTAGACTCATTTCATGTTTCTTTTCGTTCACAGAAATTATTTACAATTAAAGGTCTATTCACATCTACCAGCACTGCGCAGTGTAGAACAGTACAGTACAGACACGACAACATTAGTTGCCTACATTATCTATGAACGCATTCATATTACAGCGTACGTAAGCGTAACGTATCCGCACATGCACGGCCCAGTACCGGCCGAG
Source organism: Halesus radiatus (assembly GCA_022606495.2). NCBI lineage: Eukaryota > Metazoa > Arthropoda > Insecta > Trichoptera > Limnephilidae > Halesus > Halesus radiatus. Next base: position 52,831 of record JAHDVE020007123.1, read on the forward strand.
ATTGTGTCAGCTAAAATATTTTGACGTGCCGTCGGCTGCTTGTTGAGTCTGCGCCTTCGCAGTTAGTATGAACACATGCCGTTAGCAACGCCATCTTCGTCAGTTGACTTTATTCGACGCAGATATTTTTAAAACCGAGAAGGTGGATAACGATAAATTGTTTGAATTGGTCAAGGAATTAAAGATATAAAATAATTATAAACATGGGAAAAGAATCCTCAAACATACAGTGTGGACGCTAACGCTTAATTGACAGTTCAGTTGACAGCCGTACTCGCGTCTGTGCTGTGTCTGTGCCGTACTGTACGGTGTAATGTGAATACCCGCGTCTGTGACGTGTCTGTACTGTACTGTTCTGTACAGCGCGGTGCTGGTAGATGTGAATAGACCTTAAAAGGTATTGTTACCCTGAGTCGTTGTGCTACAAGCGTCGACTCTAGGCCGAGGGTTGTGTGTTCAAATCCCTTCAAAGTGAACATAAAAACTAATGGGTACGTCTTTTATTTGATATGTATTTATGTATGCACTTTGCTCAGGAGGGAAATAAACCCATTTCGCTGGCGAAGCTTTTGCTCAAAACTGAAGTTGCTTGAAATAGCTTTGTAGCAACTAGATCTAAATAGCCAGACACCTTATCTTATAACATAACCAGTGGTGAGCAGTAATTTTTTTACGATTTACTTGTTTTTTAAGTATAAAAATATTAATTACGATTGAATGGAAAAATAATTTCGTTTTTAATCAATTTTTTTTTAAATTTATGTTTTTCAATATTACCCATACATACGGAACTACGGTATTTGTACGTTAGATCTGAAAAAAAATCTATTGGAATTAAATTTACGATTTGGTCAGGGAGGTTGCGAAATCGATTAGTGCCGCATCGCAAAAAAACATACCACGAAAAAAAACACATAAAATGTCACCGGACACCAAAATTTCTTTTTCATTTTTTACTACAAATATGGTATATAATATAAATGGCAACATGTATCGGTTTTCAGGGATACGTTTTACCCAAAAGAAAATTTTACGTCAAATTTTGGAAATCGAAAAAAATGTCATCAAAATAACATTCTCCTCTTTTTTTCTGCTATTTAACAGAAAATCGTTAAAAAAAATCACTGTGCGCCACTGGTATTATTCCCAACCATCCTTAATATGTTTATCTCACCCTCCTCCATTTGTTCCACTATGTGACTTCCTCGAAATTTGGAGCGTAATAAAGCCAGTGGCTTCCAGTAGGCAGTAGTAGCGGTAGCAGAGTCTAGTTTACGCTCCTGTGAGTTGTTATGATAATAATGGAATTATTCGCAAACCTTGGCTTTCTCTAACTGTCCCAGCGCCTGCCTCTCCTTCTCCCTCCGCAGGGACTCCTTCTCCTCGTCCAGCGACAGGTCAGATGACGGCTGCGAATAGTTGGAATCAGCCGAGCCCTATAACACAGTAGAACATAAGTCACTTGAGTTATATGACACAACAGTGGAAAACACAAGTAGGTTGGGTTCTATGACACACTAGTAGGTACGTAAATGTAGTTGGGATTTTTGGCACAGTAGTGAACAAATCATTTGGACTACATGACAAATAAATACAGATAAGATGAAGGTAATAACAACACACGGTTATACATTATGTTCTGTTCTATGACACTAACATAAGTACATAGAGTTACAATTGAGCCCATAACACAAAAGTACCTACAAAAAAGTTTAGTTATATAACACCGTAGGAAATAAGTAAATTGAACTCTATGACACATGAGAATAGATAAGGAGAGGAATATGACCAGATATTAACATACTGAGTCGAGTCCTATGATACAGCAGTAGAGGAGATAAACTATGGACCTATTATTATGCAAAACATATAAATTGTTCTCTGTGACATGTAAGTAAAGATCAGGAGTGACAAAGGACATTGTCTCGGTATTGGAGTAGGCAATCTATTGACCTATTACAACGTTGTAGTAGGTACAGAAGTCGGTTACGTACATTGTTCACATCTGGAGAGAGCCATCACATGAAATTAATTGAATGAGAACAATCATGTGAAATATATCTATATGCTATGGTCTATAAGACAATTGGGTTCTATAATATGTAGCCACGAATCACATTGTTATAATGAAACAGATCTGTATTTGTCGATTGGTGTCATAAAACATAATGCAGTTCAGGAAGGGCTATGACATGACATTAGAGAAGTTGAGTCTCATGACATGGTGGTATATTAGCTATTCAGCTGAGCTTTTATAATGTGTAGTATAATGTTAGTCAGATGGATCTTATAACAGAAATGAATCACGATTGAATAAGTTGAGTGCAATGAAATAATAGTAGAAGTATAAGAAGCCGAGCCGGTGTTTTTGAATATTAGTTTATCCATTGAAAAAACGCAAAAGGGAATATGAATAAAACTTATGTAATGAAGCTGATTGGTGCAGAATAATAATTGTGTTCTGTGTTACGTTCGAATATATTTGGATCATAATTATTATACAAGTATTGGGGGCTAATCAATCTAAATGTGATGTTTTCGTGAATATATGGTTTTTCAATTTAAAATAAGAAAATATGTATATATATAAATAATGACGTAATGCGCCAATCCCTGTAAATGAAGGGTAATAATAATAATAATAATTGGATTACTTCTATAGCGCCGTTTTCGTGAGAAAATCACCAAGTAATAATATATATGTAAGAAAGCTGACTAATCACTATGTGACTTATAATTACCACGTTCTGTTTCTAAACTAGACACAGCGAACCACAGTTTTTCACCGTTTTACATTTCTATAACATAATTCCACATTATTAATATGTTGGTGAGTTAAAAATACTTGGCACGAAGTTCAAATTAAATTGGTTCGCTACAAAATTGCATGTAGGGCAATTTGTGTCAACCGTCGGGGAAAATTATAGTGTAGAATATATGGAGAAACTTCGAACAACTCAGCCAACAGCACGATAGCTGCAATTGTGCAAAAGGGTGGGAAAATACGCAGTGAGAATTTCCCCACAAATAAACCATTCTGCGGAAATATACAAACATTTAATTGGTAATTTCCACGGAAATGGATAGCCATTTTGCAACTCGACGGTCGTCGATTAACTTAAAGCTGACGCTTTGTGTTAATCACCTAACTATTCGTATGTTAGCATAAAGTTGAATAATCCCGGGATTATGTTACTATTGTTTTTAACGCGCGTTGCTACGACCATAGCTAATTCATAGAGCTGTCAAAAGATACGGTTAAAGGTGATGGTAACACGCGTTAAAAGATATGGACTTGGATCCCCGTCGGTGACAATGGTATCAAAATTAAAACTGTTTTTTTTTCAGAACCTATTTTTTAGTTCCATGGAATTGTAATTATTTTTAGATAGTGGATTTCTGAATCTGGGCCCTGTTGAAGAAAGATAAATAAATAAGTTTTATTCAAGGAGGTTAATCCAAGGTTTAATTCGCAGGATAGTTAGTTTCCTATCAAGTGCGTAGAATCAAACTGAGAAATAAATATTCAAATAATTACCAAAAAACCGGCTCGCTTGGTAAATAAAAGCATATTATTCGGACTTGTTATATTTAAGATGTACTACGTACATTTGAATAGGCTGTAAGGAGTGTTTAACACAGCAGCTTGTCTTAAATGTGGTGCCACCAAATATTGTCGTTCTACGTGATTGTCTACACTGACTTCGAGAAAAGTAAAGAGTTTAGTAAAAAAAAATTCTCTTATGGTGCATAAGGCATTGAACGGGCTGGCTCCATCATACTTAACTGATCTCTGCGTGAAGGACAATCTTACTCAGAGGCAACACACGCTCCGGTCGGCTAGATCCGATGCATCAAATGGACTGGTTGAACCCTCTCATACGAGTGCCACGAAATTTAGGGACAGAGTCTTTCTTCGAATGACCTTCCATTTGCTTTGAGATCAAAAAGCAATTTAAAGGAAAATCATAAATTGAAAACAAATTTATACATATATTTGTAGAAGGCGCTACCAAAGCAAAATTTAAAGCGCCCTTGAGATGATTTTATCACTAAACGGCGATATAATAAGTTATCATTATTTTTTTTATTTGCCAGCAATTTCCGCAAAAAGAGATATTTTGCTTTAAACTTAAGACATTATTAAATCTTATTAATCTTTCGGAGCATGGAATTTAGGGTTTATAAACTGTAGGATTTCATTTCATTTTAAATTAAATAAATATCACGCTAGTAGGCATTAATGCAAACCCTTCATGTGCTTATAAAATGGCGTGCAGTTTTATTGTGATTATGTACATGTTAAAAATATGTGTACAAACGTGTATTATATGCATAGGTGGCGTGACACGGAGCAGGTGACAAGTAACATGCGACATCTATGTAACATAAGTACAAACGTAATTTGACAGGCTCAAATAAGAGAAGAAAAGCAGAAAAATACAATAAAATGCAGGAAAATTACGCCGTCTTACAAATGAAAAGGCGTTAAATACAGAAGTAACGAAGAACTCTTTCATATTTAACGCAAATATGAGGGAGACGTAAATATATATATATATATATTTTTGAAAAGTTATGCTATAAAAAGCTTTGAGATCAATTGACATCGGTTTTAAATTTTTAAAGAATTGATTTTTATTAATTGATAAACTAAAGTTCTTAAAAACTTAAGACAAGATTTTTGTGCATAGCGCAAAGGGTAACAATTATTATTTTTATAAACAATAATTATTAATCTTAAACACTCATCCAAATTGAAAAAATTATAATTATTGAATGGAACACTAGTATATATTGATTAACTTGGCGGGTTTGCGATAAGCCGACGTAGCTCAACGGTAGAGCATCTGACCGGACATTAGAAGGGTGCGGGTTCGAGTCCTGCTGGCGACATTTATCTTTGCTCGGAAGGTTTTTTCAATTTGGATGAGTGTTTTAGATTAATAATTATTGTTTATAAAAATAATAATTGATTTTTAATTTATCTCAATTCGTAATTTTTTTTATTGAACATTATTGGATTAAACAATGTATATTTGTGTACAACACTTTAATTTGTAATAATACTTCAACCGGTTTCGCCGCAAAGGTTGCATCGTGAGGACATAAAGAGCGAATAAGTAAGGTTTACATTTACCCTGACGAAATCATGTTATCATAAATTAGAGTGATGTGCACAAAGCTATAGTGTTCACTTAAATAATGCTAATTAAAAAACATGTTTTTTTTTAAAAACCAAACGATTATATTTCTGGGAAAAGCAGATGGGTATAAGTGACGTTGTCATATGTTTTGTTTAAACCATTACTCAATATATAAAAATCAACATGTTTCGGAAGCAGATCTTCCCTTATCAAGATACACAGTATACTGAGAAATAATAATGACAATAAAATAGATATAAAAAATACATAAAAACAATAACGTTACGATAGAATCAATTACAAATATAAACACGCCACTTTATTAATATATACATATCGATATGTTTCGAAAGCAAAGCTTTCCTCATCAAGACATACAGAATACGTATGTCTGTATTCTGTATGTCCTGATGAGGAAAGCTTCACTTTCAAAACATGCCGATATGTATATATATTAATAAAGTTGCGATTACGAAGTCATTTTTAATTCATTTATTAATAATGACGCCACAAAGTAAATACCAATCTTTTGAAGAAATTATTAAATAATAATTTTATATTAGAAGTAATTTTTTTGTTACAATCAAATTGAAGGAAAAAAGAGGCATAAAGAAATATAATTACAATAATAATTATTGCTTTTATCAATATTATTATAAATATTGGTATTAATGTGAAAAAGTTAAGAGATAGGTATTTAAAAAAAAAAGATTTTTAGTAATATTTAATTGATTGTTGAGAATTTTCGTAGTATCTAAAATTTCTAATTTACCTAATTGAAAACCAGTTGTATTCGTACGTAAAAATATTTAACCATTATTTATGTCAAAATAATGATTTGTTTCCAAAATATGGATCCTGATGAGGGAAGCTTTGCTTTCGGAACATGTTGACATTATAGTTATATTAAATAATGGTTTAAGCAAAACATTGTTTATTCGTATTTTTAAACTAACTTTTCATTTATTGAAGAATAAGGAACTCCAGTCCCTTTTTTATATCAATAATGACGCTCAAGCATAATACCAGTGTATTTCGTTTTTTTTTTTTACAAAGTTAGTTTTTATGGTTAAAATAATTTTTAAAGTTTCAATTTTTCAAAGCCCGCTAAAACGTTCAAAAATCAGTTTTGAGGTTAAAATGTCAAATGTCAAAACAAGGATGAGCTCTACCGTAAGTCATAACTAAACGTAAGTATGAAAATTATGTACCTTTTTAGAAACATTAACCCAAAGAATAATAATAGTATTGAGAATTTACATTATCATAATATCCGTATTGATAATTAATTGGTTTGATCATGAATACTCTAATTTATTTCGTGAACAATAGTTGTTTATATTGAACAACAATTATAGAGCTTAAATTCATCCAAATTAAGTTAAAAAAACTAAAAAAATGCAAAACAAAATCGAAAAATTAATTTCTTCGTACTAATCCAAAAACAAAATGCTCACGTGACGTCAGATGTTTCAAATGCAATGGTACCAACATAACACGGTGTTTTGATTAGCTAACTTTTTATTCACTTTTAAATAACGATTTATAAATTCTACGTATATAAAATGAAAATTATATATTCAGAATCGGCGTTGGCTGATCTATGTGAATATACATATTTTAAAGTCATTATATTTTTGACTGGAGTTCCTTATTGAAGTAGGTCATTTTGTTTAATTATTATAGATACAATAAAATATCTTACCAAAGCCTTATATTTGGTCATATGTTAACACTGCCAGTATTGAAGGAAAGAGGTGCATGCAAATATTGGAAACAAGAAAAACATACAGTGTTAAACACAACAACAATACAATGCACAATATAAACACCATCCATTTTTAAATAATCAAAAATACAATCAGATATAAAAATAATAACGGGTAGTGTTGGGGGAGATTGCGTAATTTTTCATTTAAAAAATCATCGCACTCAAACGGTCCAGCAATGAAAGCTAAATACTTTTTATTCTCAATTTATTTTTTATAACTTATTGAAGTTTGTAAACCTCATTGTAATATTTTAATCATTGAAGAAGATAATATTAACACATCCCAAATGAACTACGAAACCGAAAAAACAACAGAAATTACAAAGATTTCAGTCGCATCTTGGACTCGAACCCAGGACCTCTACCTATCCGGGGTAACCGCTTAACCATCTTAGCTAATGAGACCAGTTCAATTTACGCCATTTACACCGATATCATACTTCAAATTCAAGACTTGTTAATATTATCCTCCATTTTTATAAATCCCATATTATTGGCTGCTATCCTTATGATGATTGCAAAGTTTCATCCCGATCTCAATTGCAATCGGAATAGAGTCTCGGATATGCCTACCCGATTTTTATTTATATGAGACATCTATTGACTTATTTTACAAGTCTGGAAAGAAATATTCAATTTATTTTAGGTTGGTTAAGCTAAGTTGGTTAAGCGGTTACCCCGGATAGGTAGAGGTCCCGTGTTCGAGTCCCAGATGCGACTGAAATCTTTTTAATTTCTGTTGTTTTTTCGGTTTCGTGGTTCATTTGGGATGTGTTAATATTATCTTCTTCAACGACTTTTTATTCTATCTGTAAGTGAAATGTTTTTTTAAATAACAAAACTTGAGGACAAATAAAATATTTTTGGAAGTGATCCAGATGTTTTATTTTATGTCTTTTATATTGGTATTTAGAATACCCTGTAGTACATTATTAAAATAAAATAGAAAAGTAATGTGTTTTCAAGCAAAAATATATCACAGGCTAAATTAGACAAAAGCAGTGAAAAAAGGCAGGCAGATGCATACAGATAATTAGAAATAGTGAAAAGAATAATGTGCAGTGTTTTAATAAAATACTAAGGTATCTTTTTTATATTATATTACCTATGTGATGAGGATTGTGTTAAAGCAGTGAACATTTTATTTTAAATTTAAAGTAAATCAAATTTAATGTTGTTATTAAGTTATGCAAGTGTTTTTTTTATTTTATCATTTTCAAACTGGTAAAATGACCTTGAATGCCAATCATGTCAATAAAGTGTGAAAATTTGCTAACACAAATAAACACATGTAATGTTTGCATTAATGTACAATGATTTCTTAATTATTCTTTCCACAAGTAACAAAACTCAAGAGCTCAAAAAAATGGGTGTAGAATAATAAAAATATTTTTGGCACAGCTATGGCTGCTAGCCATGCTAGCAACGAAATTGCTACAAATGACTCAACTAATGGGGCTTGGCTGATGTCTCTTAGACTAATGAAATGTTTATAACCGTGTATGAGCACTTGATGGAACGGAATAATTGATGAAAGTGATTCATAAGATAAATATGCAAAACAAAGCTTTATTGTTCTCGCGAACGCTGGCTACCGACCACCCTGGATTTTTTTTAGGGAAAATTAGTTTTCGGAAATTAGAAATTTTCCTATGAGAATTATCTCAAATTTCTGCTGACGTGAAGATTATTATTTTGGTATTTAAAGAGATTAAGCACCCATGTAGCACTATTTTATATATTATTCACTGTGAGAGGACGTTGGTATCTAATGCAACCCGCGAAGCAATTGAGTCCAGCCAATGTCAGTCTCAGTACCACCTTAAAATTAATCCTAATTAACACTGATTTTTTTTTGGCGCTTGCTGATATTATATGGATTGTTAATTTGAAAAAGTTTTAATATTTTGGAAGTTGAATAACCATTTTATTTACTAGAGAAATTGGGAGCATATAAAAAGTTTTGCTTCACTAAAAACATATTTTGTAAAACTGTCATCATTTTTAATTAACACTTCAAATGTTTTTACAAAATGGAAAAGAGGTAAACACCATATTTCCATTTCATGGAAAAAATGTATATAGACGTACACAAAAAGACATTTGTTCATGGAAAACTAAAATAGTTATGCGTCGTAATTTCCACCCAAAAATGCTGCCAGGCAACGTAAAAGACTTCTAATCCTTCATACTATTAACTTATTGACGCTCCATCGTAAAATTAGCCTCTCTTGAGACCAGCTAGAGAAGCCAATTATTATTCGACATTTTTTTAGTATAATATAATTTTAGTTTAATATAATATAATTTTTTAGTCCTCGGATAACCAAGCCTTCATCAGACAAATCCGTATTCAAAATCGCCAGTGGCGTAATTCGGTATCGCTTTACATGGCGACAAAACACATTATGATTTCCCCGGGGTTGACCCTCTAAACACTAAATATTGCATGCAACCAACCCGCTTGGTTCCGAAAATTATGGGCCAATGAAACAATGGATTACAGAAATGAGGATGCAGCATTATAATTATTACGTAGTGTGGAAAAAATGCTTACACAAACTTCACGGTAACTAATCGGAATATGTTGGCGTACTCTACAAGAAACTGTCTGAAATAATCCAAGAATATAATTTTTTTATCAAAACCTTGAGTAGTGAGTTATAGTGAGTTCTAGAAAACACCTGCAAATTATTTTTTTTTCTATAAATGACGATTCTACTTGACTAATTATTTTTAATGACAGACAAATATTTCCGGGGTCCGAATTGCCTGACATTTGAAATTTCCCTAGTCGACAAAGTTTTGTGATTTGGATATAAATTAAAACATGGTTTTCAAATAACTAATTTATTGTACAGAAACCACAATTCGTTGCGTTTCGTAATAGGATCATAAATGTAATAAATATTATATATTTTACAGAAACCACAATTCATTGAGTTTCGTAATAGGATCTTATTGTAAATATTACATACTGTACATAAATCACAATTCGTTGCGATTCGTAATAGGATCTTATAATTAATATATATATATATATATATATTGTACAGAAATCACAATTCGTTGGGTTTCGTAATAGGATCTTATAGTTAATATATATATTGTACAGAAACCACAATTCGTTGCGTTTTGTAATAGGATCGTATAGTTAATATAATATATTGTACAGAAACCACAATTCTTTGCGGTTCGTAATACGATCGTATAGAAAATATGGGCAAAAGGTAGAAACGTGACTTTGTTTTAATTTTCCAATATTGTCTTCACGCATATCTTTATTAAGATTAAAACAGATTACATATGGTATTTTTCTATAACACGGTTTATGGTTTCGGTAGTTAAGTAGCATTGATAAAAAAAGGCCTCCATTTTTTATTGATAGATGGCCAAAATGTTATGATATACAAATGTTATCTCTCTGCCAACCCTACGAAAGTGACGGTTAGTTCTCGTACGTTCCCTACCATGGAATGCGTTTACTAGTAATCTAACACGATTTAAAGTAAGTTACTAATCATGGTAGTAAAATGGATTGTTTTGTAACACATCCTCTACAGTTATTTTTCGAATGAAATAACCCATGGAATAATAAAGCCTGGCGACAGAGTATCGCGGAACCTCACTTTCTCGTTGCTTCGGGGCAATTAACTTTGCATGTCGATTTTGTAAAACATAATTCTGCCACATGCCCTGGCACGTCACTGGAATTGTTATGTTTGACTTAATTGAAGGCAGTTTATTTAATTTAATCATAAGAATTGACCTTAGCGTCAAGTTTTCGTTTATAGCTCTGTTAATAATCTGTTAGGTAAATGCCGAAAAAAACTTTTATTTTTAAATTCGTAGTGAGGTATGTTCCAAAACATATATCTACAATTTTTTTTAAGTATTGATATAATGCATGCATCTTTTGTATTATTTTGGAACCCCACGATTCTTACCTTGACGATTGTGATTACGTAATGAATGATTTTCCGATTAATGGAATTGTTTTATAGACGTTTATCAAATTGGTTCAAAATTGAGAAATTAAGTGAATAAAAAAAAATACAAACCGTTATGTTATTTGTGATAGTATAATTACTGATAAAAAAATATTTGAAGGCGTCAGTGGTTGAGTGGTTACGATCCTTGGACACGAATCCGCAAGTAAATTTTATTTGAATACTTTGTGTTATTTCATAATTTGTTTATATAATGTATATTATATTTGCGAAACGTTTCAGAGTAGTAGATAATGTCAGTATGGCCCTGGTGAAAGATTACCATTCAGAATCGAAGCGTTGCTTGAAATGGCTTTAGCCGTGTTTGGTGACCAGATATGAATAGTCAGGTACCTCCCCACCTTCCTTCTTCCCCATCTCCTTTTTCTCCTGAATACCTTCAGCCTCACAACATACGTCAATTAGGGATGCCATAGTCTCACTGGCTGCAGACGGTTGGGAGCAGTTGGAACTCTTATGGGGTATCACATAAAAAAAAAAAACAAAAATTACGCGAAAGCGAATGGTAGAAAAAGTCGAGGATGCCCGAAGGAGACATGGCGCGAACAAGTGAATCAAATACTCGAGTAGGGCCATGTCAAGATTCAAAATAACAGAACAGTGTGATTGAATGTGAACGAAGCAAAGAGTGTGTGCCAAGGCAGAGTTGTGAGGCGGTCCATCCTCTCTTGCCTTCAGGATTTGTGAATGCTATGATATTCGAACGAATGACTTACGTAAATTGATAATATTCTTAATTATATTGAATTAATGGTATGCTCTCAGTCGATTACGTAAGTATTTATGTCGAAGGCTGTTGTTTCACATGATAAAGTAATTCCGCCATCAATGTTAAAGGGGGTGGATGTAACTGGTGGATTGGTCCATCTAATAATATATGGAACTGTTCTACGTGGTAGATAAGGGTTGAGGGTAAAAACACGTCAATATGCGTTTAATAATTGAAAACTATTACATACCTTATTTGCTATCATATTTTCTTTTTGGAGTTTCCGATAAGAAACATCATTAGGCAGTTCGCAATGATATCAACCGTATGGTATTTTACATCATCGTTAATATTGCACTGACAGATGAATGACGAAATTACCGAGTTAAAATAATGCAAGTTCGATGAAAGTGCAATGAATCAAATTGAAAAGGGGATGCTTATATGGTTTAGGCACAAACAGCAGGTGGACGGAGTGTTAGAGGAATATGTGATGCAGAAAAGAGTGGAAAAAGAAGTCGGTAACGTCCAAAGGAATTCCAAAGTAAATTAAATACTTGGTAATAATAAAATGGCATGTATGAGATAATGTACGAACATTGATGAATCGTGGAGTACCCCCCATAGATAATAGAAGCAAAGGTAGATGTGGCATGGAAGCGGGCAGACTGTCACCAAACTAAAAAAAAACTACTCGGAGTATCAAAGCGGGGCAGCGTTAACAAAAGTTATGATTTTGGTACGTATTATAGAAAGAAAGACAGGACACCGATATGCGTAGACGCGATTTACAGTAGTATAGTTGAACGATGTTGATGACACCTTTTATGCGCGCGGTTTCATACTAATAATGCTTCATGGTCCATCTCCCTTGTTTCTATTATCTGTGATTACGACAGAGCTATGTTGCGTTCTAACCTCCCTCTTAAATCTTACAAAATAGCTTTCGGGTTTTTAAGTCAGCTAGTTGTCTTAGTAAAAATAATATTTAAAAATCTTACGAGAACCGAAACATATCAATAACTTTCCTACAAGTGGGCCAATCGAAAAACTGTAAACATCACATAAATAAATTATATGGATTCTACGCAAAAAGAATTTCTAGGATAAGAGTTTCTCTGAAAAACATAAAAGTTCGCTTCTCACTATCGATAATCTTCAATCCACATTGTTCTTAGATTGTCAAACGGCAGCCGGTGTATTTTTATCAAGAATTCTTTCGGTGATTTTCGGTGTTGAGAGCGATTATAAAAAACACGGTCACGCAATAGCCACACGAGCTTTTAATTTTTAGAGACATTTTCAGTTTTCGTAGCCGTGTTTCTTAGGGTTATAAACAGTCTGTCAAGAAGGTCTAGAAATAAATGTAGTGAGCTGCGATCGCTTAACTGGCAACACCAAGATGGTTCAAAGGAAAAATAACGGAACTTACAAAAAACACTGTAGTCCAAGTGAATATTTTTCAATCTGAATTTTAATTTTATTAATCAACTTTTGTAACTTTCTTCCAATTGTTTATTTTCGACCGGACCGGTTTTACCCCATTACGGGCATCTTCAGAGAGGCACAATTAAAATTAAATCTGTGGTATATATAGCATCTACGTCAGGAGTAACTCCCATTACTTTCTAATAATGTTTGTTTACTGAATATCAGATTTTCTCAAACACAATTTAATCCGTCTTCCAAAAGGTAATAAACCCACTCGAATTAATAGAATAGAATTATTATTTTTATTAAGAAACGCGAAAGACTTATCTACCAATTTACATGAAGAATTGAGAGTAGCCGTATCAAATATCACACATAAAATTGCTAAAATATGCAAAAGCCGACAAGCTCAGGTATTACGTACATCAAATGATTTCCGCCTTGAATAAATTTCATTCTAGTATATATATATAATATGTGTATGTTTAATTTTTAATAAAATGATGTCCGCAAATTTTTTTTATTATGAAAAGGGCTCACTGACTTCAAAGGGGTTAAGAACCGCTGTTTAACAGTATATGGATATTTAATATTCGAACTTGTTGTTATTTTTTAAATAACAGAAAATTGCATGTAGAAATGTATTTTATTTTTGTATTTATAAAATATACGTATCAAAGAAGCTATTTCTAAGATATTAAAACAAAATAAATAACAAAAATGTCGACGAAACTAATACTTAATAATATACATATTTTAGGAGTTATGCCGTTTTTCCAATAAACGTCAATCTGTCATATTCGGGAGTAGCCTCACATTTGAATGTACTAAAATTTCTTCCAAAATCGGTACTAGATGTTACGATAGCAATGAAGATTTTAATTCTTTACATGTAGCAAACACTTTGTGGGAATACACGTGGGAAGATTTTAATCTCCGTTATATTCAATTTCTAGAGACTCTTGACAGACTGTTGTAGTACCTCTACTTGGTTCCGCAAGTTCTTCCTGCCGAGAAAAGGCTTTAAATGAAAAAAGAATAGGCTTTTCTGCTGAAACTGGAACGAGCTTCGTGGAAACTTCGAATCTTGGCAATATAAATGGGGGAATAGCGCAGGTTGCAGGCGAGTCGTCGTAAAATAGAAAGTTGAAAAACTTTTGTGCATTTTGAGAACAAATCCCAATTGTTATGAAATCGCTGCAAGAACGGGTACTTTATGATCTTTAGTTACGAAATCCAAAATGCAGAAACACTCGGATGACCCAGATAAACTTAATCATGTTATTTTTCTTTATTAACCTATTCCTCACTGCAAGAATAACCAAACTTTTTGAGGTTTGGAGCTACTTTTAACCTTTATTCTCATAGGCACCGACTTCAAAGAAGGACCTTATAAGAACCATTGATGCGCTGCATTAACAGATAAGTACAGGTCTAATTTTGGCCTACTACATGAATATGTATTTTTTTAAATTCATGGTTGTAAATTAAAAATATGGGCAAAATGATTATTTTCAAAATTTACAATTGTCAGGATCGACCAAAATTTGGTCCGTGTTGACAAGTTGGGGATCCCTTGTCTTACGGTGGTTAGAACATTCAGCACGCTCTGACGCTGTAAACTCAGTTTACCATTAGAGATTTGTGATTTTAACAACATATGAACTCTAGGTTTCATATATTTACATAGATATTTAAATAATTAAAAACGATGTCAACTGAATTGACGCCACCGGAAAAAAGGTTAATCAATAATTATTATAGTAAATACTATTTAACTTAAATTTCCTCTAATTTCTTACATTAAGAAAGGACAATTCAAAGCTCCATAGCTCATAATGAATAATCAATTTAACTGAAAACAGTTGCTTTCACATTAAAATCTAGAAAAAAAAGCTGTGCTAATTTCCTGATGGACTACTCACCGTTCATTTTTTTAGTGGGACGTACAAAAATATTATCTACTACATAAGTAAGAAAATCTTGAAGCAATTTTAGTTAAAAATTATGTGTTTAGTGAAAAATATAATATATGATATTTTACTATCTGAGCAGACCATAATTTTGCCAAATTATTTAGTTTTTAGTTTTTTTTAAGATACGCAATGATTCTCTCTGACGTAATAAAAAAGGAAAACTTCAACAAAAATATTTCGATGAATCAGTGTTTACATTATTATATTGCAAGTGGGTTTTTTATACCAATTTATCTGGATTCACACTCAATTTAACCTGAATATACACAATTTGACGTGTTTAGAGATGTATTTACGTTTATTATCAAAAATCTTCAGATCCAAATACAGATCAGAGGAAAGAATTATGGGATACCGATTCAGCGTATTCATTAATTAAAGATGTCATTATTTTTTTTAAAAGAAAATTTCAGGTAAATAATTGATGATGAAGGAGTAAAATAATAAATGTGATTTTTTCGCGTGTTGAAGGAATTATTACGTATTGTCTTTTCGTCGTTGTTATGCTGTAAATGTCGGTAAACTGATTGTCCGGAGCCAGTGGGACTATGGCATTTCCAATTGGGGTATGCTGTGAGGCTGCATAATGTGGAAAGGGAAGGTCGGAAAGTACCTGGCAAATCAGATCTGATCATTAAACATGGCTAAATCTATTATTTCAAGCAATATTTCGACTATCACCAGGGTGATTCTGAGACATGCATATGCCACTCTGGAGCTTGTTGCAAGTATTCTAGTTAAACAATAAATATATTTTTTTATAATTTCTATTAGTTTTCACTTTATGGCGTCATTATTGTATAAATTAATTAAATAATATACTTTGTATTCACCACTTTATTAATATAAAGATATCTACATATTTCGAAAGCGATGCTTTCTTCATCAGGAGTAATACTAAAAATAATAATATCAAGTATAGATAAATGATAAAAATTATAAAACAGTAGACAAATTATAATATATATTAGAAATTACATTTAATAAATAATCAAAATTTAAAAATAGTTGTCTCTTCAATTTTTTTCATGTTCATATTAATAATAAAAATAATTCCTTTTTTTTAATTTTCTAATGTAAATTTGTTATTCAATGTTTTATAATAATTTTTTATTAACATTTTTTATTAATTCACAATTTTTGTTTATGTTTATAAATTGTCTATTATGTTCCAATTTTTATCATTTGTCATTGACATTATTAAAGCATCGCTTTCGAAACATGTAGATATCTTTATATTAATAAATTGGTGAATACAAAGTATATTATTTAATTAATTTTTGTAATTTTTAATCATTATTGCGAGAAATATTAAATAAATGAATTTTCATCGTTATTATGCCGTAAATGTGGGTACCCACTACATACTCATATTATGCGATGAATACAACAAAAATGATTTTATGGGAAGTGCTCCTTAATTTTCTAAAAGCTTTCTTACGCTTTCCTAACAGTATTATGTTAAAAGGGATGTAAAGATATTCGAGGGAGGCACTGCTTTTTTTTTACTAAATGTCGCAGTTCAATCTTATTACCTTTTTTAAACATGAAGCGGAAAATCTGATTGGCTGAAACAGCAAAAAATCGTGCACGGTACTTCATTATCTTTGGCATCATGAAAATTACACAGCTTTTTCTGACCAACATTTCTAGGTATAGTTTTAAAATTTCGATATTAATGTCCAATAGTACCGTTTTTTTTAAACATTTTTAAAAAATATTATTGAAATGATTAATGACCATTTAAAATGAATCTAAAATTGATTATTAAAAAAATAAACATTTCTTTCTCAAATAAAGTAAAATGTTAAAAAAAGTGTTTACATTCACGCAAAATGAAAGGAAATTAGTCGTTTTCTGTAGCCCGTAAAATGCTGTTTTCGCCCGGTTCGTACATTCATCGGGGATATTTGACCTACATAAAACATGAACAGTTTGTTTTACGCTCCGCTGAAGGATGTCTGACCTGTTTACTACCCGAGTAGCTTGGAAATATTCAGGGAGAACAATTTTTGCTGAACAATAAGTTTTGAAAAAATTACTTTTACTAACGTATTTTCCGAGTAGCTTGGAAATATTCAGGAAGAAAATGTTTTACTGAATGAGTTAAAAAATTTAAATAAAGAAAATGTTCTAATAAACAATTGCGTGACCTGTTTTCTGTCCAAGTGGCTTGGAAATATTCGGACTCTTTTCATATTCTAGTAGATATACACAATAAACAATTGCGAAACCTTTACCCATTCGCTGATATCTTTTAACTTACATCTCATTTTATTGGTATTCGCTAAATAGAACAGCGACACAGTTCAACAACAAAAGAATCAGTAATCAATTGGGACACAGAGCTTTAAAAAGAATAATTAAAAATTCAGAAAAAAGCGATCAAAAATAATTCGTTTATAATGCAATCGTTTTTTTTTCAGTGACTTACTTAATCGTCTGCTAGAGCATTTAGCAATTATGGTTCGCTTATTAAAAAAATATATATCGTCGCTGCATTCATAATATAGCTTATGTGCCGTTTCGTACATTCTGAGATGATCGAGAAAAACTGCTTTAAAAAATAATTGCAGACTAGATTTGAAAAAATATTTTTTTATAATTATTAGGCAAGCTATTAAACAAAAACAAATCTAGTCTTTGCAATTATTTTTTAAAGCAGTTTTTCTCGATCATCTCAGAATGTACGAAACGGCACATAAGCTATATTATATATGCAGCGACGATATATTGGATCGAACCACTATGCATTTTTACCTACTTACATTATTAAACATTGCATACTATATGTAAAAAGTTTGACTGTGTATTTACTAACCGAAGAAAATGCTAATGGTTATATTTTGAAGGAGCTAACGAGGTAAAGGGATTTCGTGTATATATGGGTACTCACTTAATACATTCATATATACGTTTCATTAATAAAATAGTAATATAATGTTAAACAGTAAGGTTACAAGAAATAGTAATAAGAAATCATTTAAGAAAATATATAATATAATTGTATCATCACATAAAATAAACATACTGTAAGGATGAAAATAAGTACATAAAATATATGAATAAGTGTCTAAATCAAAAAAACCCTGGCATTTCAATACTTTGTAAAACATATTCCTTGTTTTTAACCTTAATGTTTCTATAACTTCTGACAAAGCTTTCCTGGCCTGGATAATCAATAACCTGGAGTATCTTAAATTAACCCTCGATTGTTGTACATTGATATTTTAATTTTAAAAAATGTGTTAAATTAACATTGAACACCCTATTACAGTAGAGCTGTTTGAAAGTCTTGGAATAACAATCGTTTAAGGTGTTTTACTATAGGTACAACAACCATCAGAGCTTTTGATTGAAGATGTTTAGACCTGTGGGTTTATGTTGTTTTAAGCCTGGCTATATAAAATAAGGTTCTATACCAGGCATAATAATACAGCTCAAAATTGTTAATAGTTACAACGCATACTTTGTACATGTATAGCTTATTTTTTTCTGGCCTGCTCTAATAGAAAAATAAAGGATTCAAAAGACAACAGTTTAGAAATGGAATTGTTCTATTTGACCCGCTTTACAACACTTATAACATCCTAGCTAAAATGTTTCTAACCTGTGAGAATATGTAGCTTATTATAAGCCTGGCTGAAAGGGTAGTATCAAAATCCTATATAATATACCCTGGCAGAAGATAAAAGATTCAGACGGCAGTCTGCTTGGATATGGAATTGTTCTGTTTGACCTGCTTTGCAACATTTATAACATCTTACGAAGTGTTTCCGACCTGCGTAAATATCCTGTAGAATAAATCCTAACAGAAGAAAAATAAATCAGAAGGGTTTTCCTTTGGATATGGATGTTGTCTGTTTTAAATGCCTCATAGTATAATATCTTAGGCTGAGCATTTCTGACCTGCGTGAATACCCTGTAGAATATGCCCTAGCAGAAGAAAGACAGACCAGAAGGCAGGGCCGTTTAAATATGGAATTGTTCTTTTTGACCTGCTTTACAACACTTATAACATCTCAGGCTGAAGCGTTTCTGACCTGTGTGAATAGCTTGTTATAACCCTGGCTGAAGGAGTTGTATCCAATCATGTTCCGACATGGTCCCGGGCGCTCGGTGCTGGTGCGCACCATCAGCGGCCGGCTCTGGTCCGACGTGGTGTTCTGCTGAGAAGACACTGCGTCTGGCCTGCAGGCCGCGGGCGGCCCGATACCTCTCCTCCCTTTCCCTTTTCCCTTTTCCCTTCACGCACCGCTTCAACCGCTTCTACTGGACCCGGTGACCTCTTTCTGAGTACTTTTATCCTATTCAAATGCCTCGCTATTTCACTTGGTTTGTTCTCTTTTGTTCTGCTAATCAGTTTTTCCTTTCAAGTTCCTTCGTTATAAGATATTGTCCCCCTTTTTCAGGTTTGTTGCGCATTTATTTCTCCCGTGTCTTTTGAGGTAAGCTAATTAGAAAGCACTTTTAGTGATGGTCTTAATAAAAACCTTGCTTTTACTTTTAATTTCTTAAAGGTATTAATTAATTTGGATCAAACTTGTAAATTCTTACACGATACTTAAATTTAGAATATGATTGGCAGGAGAAGCTTTATGTTTTATGAATTGAACACACAAAGTGACAAAATTGTATAGAGTGACAAAACTGTGAATATTTTTTAGTATAATTTTTTTTAAATATTTTGATCCCAATTTTTAGATGCAACGTCAGTAGTTGAAGAGCTTTTATTAATTATGGTAATGGACTGCAGCAAGCATGCTTTGCGATGAACGGTTTCTGCATTTGATGTAATTAATTTGTAGGTATGCTAATACGGTAAAAGTATTCGATATTATGATATTATTTTTTGTACTGTGTCGAATGCAGCGTTCTCCTCGGTAAACCGTATTGTTACGTTCAATGGAATATTAACTATATTGGCTATCTAAGTTGTATGGTTTAACACAATGTTGATAGAAACACTGGAACTATGAGCAGCAATGGCGCTATGTGTTTGCCACACTTTAACCTTATTTGTTCGCTTTTGGGGTGTTTACCCTCCTTCAGGGAAACTAGCACCATCGGGTAGCCAGTCGTCCAGCGGGCGCACATGGAGGCAGAGCGACACTACAAGCTGGTGACCAACAATATAATGATTCACTTATCGGATGATTCGCCCCGGAATACATTGAGAATGTCAAACAAAACACATAATCAAAGGAAAGGGCTGGATCGTGTTTCCATCCACTCGAATTCACGGCACATTAACGCGATATCACAATAATGATGTTTTCACTAGGATTACCTGGATAAAGCAACTGTCCACCTATCACTTGACAAGAAAATGAACGTTTTTCCACCCTCAGATCTTAAAAAGTCTACGCGGAGTCACAACGAATACAATTCTGGGCTCTGTGTACAAAATACAAGGTGTTTTTGCAAACGGACCGCGACTACTTCACGCCGGAACTCCCGAAAACACTGAAAATTCGGAACGCGACGTCTAAAAACCGCTGAAAGCCTCTCGGACCACTGACTTATTGCGCGATTTCCCGGTAATGTAGTTGGACATTTAGGGGTTGTTTATTTGAAGATGGTTGCACAATGGTCGGTTGAATGTGGTGGACAGTTCTGCGTCGTGTAGTAGCGCAGTCCATGGAACAGTGGCTAGTGGCTAGTGGCTAGAGGCTAGTGGCTAGTAACTATAGCGTACAGGCTACAGACTACAGTGGTACAGACTACAGCGTACAGGGGTAGGCGGAGGTGGGCCGGGGTCGGCGCGCGGCACTGCAGCTGGGGGGGCGGGGCGGGGGGAAGGGATGAATGGGCAGAGGGGGCCGGGGAGGGGAGGTGAGGAAGAAGAGGCGGGTACAGTATTTGCAATATGTGCACAACAACCGAAATTAAAAGCGTAAACATAAAAATATACCATATAATTTATTTTCAGAAAAAAATCTGCTCTGCTTTCATGTTGACGTAAGAACCTTAACAATGTCCAGACAAGTCATTTTAAAGAGCAGATGTTTTTGTATCGCGAGTAAGCTTCAAGCTGGTTTGAACTAGTTTGAATTCTGTCTGCGTAGCGACGTTTGTCATAATCTTCAAATATTGTCATTGTTATTTGATTAAGCCGAGGTAGTTAAGTTTCTACTGGAAAAAAATAGGTTGTGATTTATAAAATGCAGTCACAAATAAAATCTGGTCATGGAAAACCATTGACCATCCGAATAAAGGATGTTTTATATGATCTCTACGGACGCCTTGATCGAAAAAAAATAGTATAGTTTCTACACCAGCACAAGGGGAATTTCTATAGGATCTGTTCTGACAATAGTGGCAGAAAACAAATGTTTTCTGGAAAAGAATAAAAAATAAAAACAAAATGAATAAAAATACTATATTATATAATTGAAAATACAGTTTGTATATACCACTTTACTTAAAATATATAAATATTTCTACATGTTTCGATAGCAATGCTATCATCTTCAGGAATAAATGAATACTATAGCATTGCTATCCAAACATGTAGAAATATTTATATATTTTAAGTAAAGTGGTATATACAAAGTGTATTTTCAATTATATAATTAATAATGCTGCCACAAAGTTATCAATCATTTGAAGAAATCAAAAAATACTATAGTTAGATAATTAATTTATAGTTAAAGTTTGTATAGTAAAAATAAAATGAATTGTTATAGAAACGTCATGGTTTATAAAGGTAAATAATATTTATTTTTTCGATCCATCGACTTCACTATTACGCAAGTTAGAATCTCTTTATTTTGATTTACTTGTGCCTAATCGTTTTCTTTCCGGTATTTAAAAATACGCATTCCTTTAACATGGAAATAGGTAGGAAATACGTATGAATTCTTGGATGTGATGATCTCCTTGGATTAAATAACATGAAGCTTCCTTATTATCATTCAATATGTAGTTGGGAGGGCTTTTATGCAAAATGGCTTCCGGCAGTTTTCGACCCATTTCATCGAAATAAACACTTGATTAGTTTTAGTAATTTGTTGTTAGGTAAAATTTGTTTAAGCTTTACAGATCTCTCAATGCCAATTTGATATTATAACTAATCGTGTTAAAATACTACTCAATTTTCCTGGTCCAGAAATATAGACTTGGGCGAGAATCCAGAAAGCATATAAGTACGCAAAAGTGGGCTTGCTTTCGTGGGTAAAAACCGTTCCGAGTTTATTTTTAATTTAACTATTCGCGATAAAAATAAACAAAAAAAATTATCATGTTGACTGTTTATTTATCTACGATAAACAATTATTATCTTTGGCCATAGAAAATAATGTAAATACGGTAAGAATGCATTGACGCAATGCACGGTCGTTCGTTTGTTCCAGGGCAATCCTAAAAAGCGGGGCAATTGAGTAAATAGACCATGAAGTGTGGTCAGCAATGTGAGATTCATCAATCAAAATACCACTATGGGGTAAAAGGATTCCACATTTAACCAGTTGCAGTTTCCTATAAAGTTCATGTGAGCAGTGAACTCCCATTAAAAAAAACCATAATTTTACCGTAACTCTACAAATTGTGCAAAAATTCCACCCATCCGTATTAAAACTGCTCTAGAGCGAGTCTGAAATGAATCACATATGTGCATTTTAAATTCAGCGCCTGTTCTAAGAAATAGTTCATACAATCTCATACTCGAGGCGCTTCAGTGGTAAACCGTGGTGGGCAAACCTTTAGGAATCTGTTTGTACAGAATTTCTATTTTGCAAAAATAAATGGGTTTTTTCTGTCACCGTTGTGTTGTAGGTTGATATGAAAATAATTTAATAAGTTGTTAAAGTTCGATTTAAAATAAAAGTTGAGTTTCATGTTAATTGTGATTATCGTATTTCAAACAACTTCTTTTATGACTTACGACATTAAATTTATTAGCTTTAATTAATCGCCAAATTGCATATTGTTACTGGGTCGCTAATCTCTGGTGCAGTGTTATGATCAAATTCTTTTAGATCTAAGGTAAAATATTAATTAATTGATAAACTAAAGTTCTTAAAAACTTCTTTTTCACCTGTAAAAAAGTAAAAGTCAAAGCAATTTTCACCAATAAAATGTAGACATAATTTGTCTCGACGCCATCTATTTGAGGGATTTAGCCGTTACAAGCCTCTCTCATACTAATAAAGTTGGTTGTTTACAGGTGAAAATATAATAAAAACAGTAATTATTAAAATGGAACACTAGTATATATATTGATTAACTTGGCGGGTTTGCGATAAGCCGACGTAGCTCAACGGTAGAGCATCTAACCGGACATTAGAAGGGTGCGGGTTCGAGTCCTGCCGGCGACATTTATCTTTGCTCGGAAGGTTTTTTCAATTTGGATGAGTGTTTTAGATTAATAATTATTGTTTGTAAAAATAAAATATTAATATTTATGGAAGAGATCAATAATAAGGATTTGAGGGTATTTATTGGTCCCTTTTTTAATCTCAGGTCGAACTTTAAATGAGATGAGAATGGCCACGAACCGCCATTGCATTTAACCCCATATGTTACAATAATATATGTACCTACATCTTAAAATCCGTGTATTGAAAATACTGCCCAACTTAAAAAAAATAATAAGTTAAAGAGCTAGCTTGAATTAATTAAAAACCATTGATATGCATTTACATTCGATGGGTTAGGTTACTTAATAAATTTGATAAAACTAAAGAATCTGGGTTCAAGTTCCATATCTATTTCATATTTTCATTTGGAATTGTGGTTATTCAATGATTAAATATTACAATGAGATTTATAAGCTTCAATAAGTTATTCCTAATAAATTAAATATTCATAGGTGTATCCGAAACACCATCTAGGTTTCAAATATATTCAGGTAGAACTTTGCAATTATAACAAGAAGATGGCATCCAACAAAATATGGGAAGTAATTGAGGATAGTGTTAGTAATTCATATTGAGAATATGAGATCGATAAAAATGACAGAATGCTATTTGGTCTCAATAGCTCAATTTTTAAAGACGTTTGTTCCAGGAAGACAAGAGGATCTATGTTCAAGTCCCAGTTGCGACTGTTATTATTTTCTCTGTCTTTTTCTGTTTCATATATACTCGTACATTGAGAGTTGTTAATATTTATTTTATTTTCCGTGTCTTGTACTTACATATTATTTATACATATGTTATACATTTATATACCTACTATTCATCTTGTTATTTTTTGCTTGTTTATCTACTACTTAAAAACTTCTTTTTTTCTGGATAATGCTTTAAATCATATAACATGTAAAAAAAAAGTAATAGCCATCAGGCCTTAATAATTAAGAAATAAAATATTATATTTTCAATGATTAAATTATTTTATTTTATTAATATATTTTTTTAGCAGCGTTCTCTTGTTTTTTAGTAGTTTAAACGTTTGAGTAGTCATAATTGCCCAAGTATAATAATGATAAATTAAATTTAGAAAAAATGGTTAATGGATAAAAATAAATGATTTTCCTCATTGAAGATAATATTAACAAATGAAATATGAAACAGAAAATAAGAGTGTAATTTCTGTGTCATATTTCATTTGAGATTTCAATGATTAAATATTACAATGGGGTTTATTAAGCTATTCCAATAAATTGAATACATATTTTGGTTAAAAGCTTTTCATCCCCTCAATGCGAAATATTTATTGTCGACTGTACACGACGTAGTGCGGCGCTTTTCTATCGATCCGTCTCCACCGAAGGTTTCCGACCCGAGCCGAAGGTTGCCGAACGATTTGAAATTAGCCGAACGTTTCCGGAGATTTCCGAGCGCCGCTTCGGGGCCGTGGGAACAACCCCAGCCGGGTGATCTTGCACCGGATTATCCGGCGGCAGCAGGTCAAAGCTTCGGCGGTTCATTAATAGAGCGACTACTCGCTACTTTATTGTCTTGTATTAATAAAAGAAAAAAGGTATTTTATTAATGAAGATATGTATTTATTATAAGATATTTAATTTTTTGTATCAGAATATTAACTAACTAACCATCGCGACGTTTCCCCGCAGGGGTACGCAGAGAGGATAGACCGCCAGACAACTCTGTATTGGCACACATTCCTTGGCATAATTCACGTTGATGATATCCAATCTCCGATACAATAGAGAAATGATTAATGGAAATGATTTATTTTTCCGGAAACGAGTTAACGTAACTTTATTAAAAAAACACTTTTGTTACATATCCTTTTCTTACAGCACGTACATTGTATCTCCAGTTGTAGTGAAAATGAGTTAAAACAAATATAAAAAAAAAATTATAAAAATGTTGTGTAAAATTATGGTATCTCTGAATTGCAATATTCCGAGGATATTTACATATTGAATTAGGGCTTCCATTCTCGGAATTTTCAGAACCGGGATAACGGTGCTAGCATTATTCAATCCCGGGATCCCAGTAAATCGGGAATTATTGTTAAAAAGTAAGAGTTTTAAAAATGAATTATTTTTATTTTTCATGTATTGTACGTAGATCAGGTAACATGAAAAAAAATAATTAACGAGTGTAATATTTTTTTTCGTACTCTGAGCATCCCCTTCTCTCGTCGTCATGTCAAAGTGCTTCGACTGCTGATGAGATCATACATATATTATCTCTTCTATTATTTCCTATGTCGTTAGGTTTCCTTTAATCAAGTTAGATACTCTCAAAGTTTATCTACAAAACTAAAGACTGAAAATAAGCCTTAATATACTTTTCAACTCCAAAATTGTTGGCAATAATTCTTATGGAGTTTAGTAATAATTCTGTCCAACGTAATCACGTAAACCGAAAATAAATAATGTGATTTCATAAATATATGCAAACAAAACTCAAAAATGATAAGTGAAAGCTCATTTGCCTGAACAATCCCGGTGTAGTGATGTTACAAGACTAAATACTGAATGTTATTAATAAAACTTTCCTTACTTCTAAGAAACAAGGCAAAAAACAAAACGTACCCCAAAATTTTACTACCCGTTTCCCAAGATCTCAAGAATAATTTGTAATAAATGACACGATGTTAATAAAAAAAAATACATATTCCCACATTTGAAACAAGGTCGTGAAACCAACAAAAATTCCGGAATCCCGGAATCCCGGGATTGCAACAAGCGCAACACCGGGATTACGGTACCGACAAAGGTTAGGGATTCCCGGGACACCGGAATTGAAAGCTGTAATTTTATTACGTCATAAGAGACTCTAACTGTAAACTTAATTTATCTCAAAAAAATGTTTTGTGGAGATACAACACGCAATCCATCGAAATTATGAAGCTTATCGAGGAGAGGGACGTCGGAGATTTATTTTTTATTAATTCAAAATAATGATAGTATTATTACACAATACGATAAACATAATGTTTTTAAATAGAAAAATATTTATTAAATATTTTACAAATATACATAGGCTAAGCATTTATCAAAATCCAATCAGAAATATTACTTTTTTCTGACCGTTCGTTCCATTGTAAGTTTTACAAAAGATTTAAAATACGAATATGATTTTTAAAGTGGAGAAAAGAATGTTTTGTAAGTAAACGTAACCAAAAATTTGTAATCCGCATTATAAAAAAAAACAATATATTAAATATTTTGTAAAACATACAATGGAACGGTCAGAAAAAGTAATATTTCTCATTAGATTTTGATAAATGCTAAGCCTATGTAAATTTATAAAATATTTAACAAATATTTTTCTATTTAAGAATATTATGTTTATCGTATTGCGTAATAATACTATAATTATTTGGAATTAATAAATAATAACTCTCCGACGTCCCTCTCTTCCTTATGGCTGGTGACTCGATCTAAAAAAATGAGTTCAAATTTGATTTATAAAATTAAGCACAATTACAATGTAACTAAAAAGAATTGTAAATCGGGGGGCGGGATTTCCACAAAAGAAAATGACCTAATTGTTTTTGTTTTTAATTCGTAGAACTCCATTTTTTTTCCATCTAATGTAAATAAATTTAATAATGTTATTATTAAGTTATGCAAGTATTTTTAGTTTTTTATTATTGTGACAGCTGTTTCGGCGTTTAAGGCCATTTCCACATTGCGGTTAATCCACACTGTGACGACTTATTTTTATGATTTTATTTACTCCCACGCCATTCTAATTTGGACGGATTTGTAAAAATAATGATTTACATAATTTTCTTTACTTTATTAGTTAATGTTATATTGGGATCATTCATTCGATTATTAATTTCTAATTGTTCAAGTAAATTTAATCTAAGATCATTTCTTTCCATATGTAAGGGTTTAGGTTTGTTGTTGTAAAACGGTACGTGATTATTTACTAAGAGATGTTCTGCGAATTTGGAAGAAGTGCTTTTATTTTTATAGCATCTTATATGTTCTTTGAATCTAGTTGAGAAAGCCCCTCCCGTCTGCCCTATATATAATATATAAAATATAAATTAGTAAAAGAAAATG
The DNA here is from genome assembly GCA_022606495.2 of Halesus radiatus. NCBI lineage: Eukaryota > Metazoa > Arthropoda > Insecta > Trichoptera > Limnephilidae > Halesus > Halesus radiatus. The sequence goes on from JAHDVE020007123.1 coordinate 80,311, forward strand.
ACCTCATCGGGGAATCATATCTTCCAGATTCTAAACCCTCAAAAAAAAAAACAAATGAATATTAAAAGGCCACTGAAGAGATTTTTTTTCCTAATTATTGTAAATTTTTTTTTTTTTAAAAGAAAGACAAATATTCTCTGGGTACGAATAACCTGAAAATATTCGAAAATCTCCTACTACCATCACAGTAAGCGGAAGATATTGCTTGTGTCGTAATGGAGGACTTAGTCAGCCGAGGAATTGAACTCACGACGCCTGAGTGAGACCCAAACGCGATGTCAACTCAGCCACTGACCGGTCTATATATAGTATACAAAAATAATAATATAAATATTTTGGCAAACTCTCCTTGCCGATATTATATTATTTACAAAATTTACAAGAATTTTTTTACAGTATGTAGCTAAACAAAACGGTCTTAATAACTTAAATATTAACTGCAGGGAAATGCACCAGACTATATATCTGAACTATGTGTCCGACGAGAGCCAGGTGATAGACAGCTTTCTTTGAGGTCCGCAGATTTTAATGCTGCTATCAGATTAATTAAACCCTCGTGTACTGTGATCGGGCTTTTCTTATATCCGGCCCGGTCATATGGAATAAGCTTCCCCCAAATATTGCTAACATCCAGAATTTAGTAGAGTTCCAAGGGGATCTTAAAAACCAAATTGTTCACAAAATCCTAATCAATATAAAATATAACTTCACAGACGTAGAAATAAAATTCAGGTTATTTTTTTCTTTTGCTCCTCCATAACTTATTTAGTTTACGGTTTTCTCCCCACGTGATCTTTGTTATTCAATGCCCTTAGTATCTAGTGAAAACATGTACATAATGTCATAAAATATTCGCTTGCTCTTTTGTTATTTGTACCTACTTTTTGTATGATTATTTACACCCATAGCTTATACTAAATTGTTATATTATAATATCTAAAATGTTTATTTAATTGAGTCTTTTAATGAGTATTTCAAATTGTAGTTTTATTTTATTCATCTATCAATTTCAATGTATTATAAGGATTATACTATGCCTGTCTTACTAGGAGAACCTGTGTTAATATTACAGTTTACAATTTACAGTATATTATGCAGTTCAATTTGAATGCATGTAATATATACGATATTTTATATTTATATTTTGTTAGGTTATTTAGTGTATGTTTTCTTGCTATTTTTATATTTGTACATTTGTTTATTTATACCCCTAGTTTATTTAGTATTCTAAATTGTTATACAGTATTCTAAATTATTATATGGTATTCTAAATTGTTATATGGTATTCTATATTGTTATATAGTATTCTAAATTGTTATAAAGTATTCTAAATTATTGTATGGTATTTTAAATTGTTATATGTATTTCCATATTGTTATATAGTATTATAAATTGCGCATTTAAGTGAGTCTGCTGCTCATGAATATTTTAAGTCATAGTTTTAATTTGCATCGTTTGTTATTTTACAATTATATTATGTTAGGTTAGTTAGTGTAAAGTGCACTTGAGGCGAACCTTCACAAAACTGCACTATAGAAATTAACTCTTATTATTATTCTTAAAATAAGTAAATAAATAATATATATATATAAAGAAATGCATGTACCTATCCATATATTGACACCTAAATATATATATATATATAATATATATAAATATATATAATTGCTTCCAAATATTAATTATTTCAAGCATCTTAGGAGTTCAATGGAAAATTGTTTCAAAAACGTTGACAATTTTTTTATTTTTTTATTACGTGAATACGTGAAAGTTCCAACTGCTCCCTGTTAACTGGAGCCAGTAAGACCGGTATACCCAATTCGGTATTTTGTTATTTTGAAGAGTATGGGGGGGAGATGGCAAAGAGGAAGGTGGAAAAGTACCTGGATATTCAGATGGGGTAACCAAACATGGTTAAAGCCATTTCAAGCAACGTTTCGATTCTGAATGGTGGTCTTTCATCAGGGCGATACTGAAAGTATCTACCACTTTGGAACGGGCCGCAAGCACACTACTTATTATTTCATGTTAATTAAATGAGAAATAACACAATTTAATAAAATAAAATTTACTGGGACACGCCGGCATTCGATCCCGCAACCTCCGGTTTCATAGTAAGGGATTTCACCCCTCGGCTATGGAGGCCATCAAATCTTAGGTAAAATAATGATAATACTGAAAAATATTAATTTAAAAATAAAAATACAGAGATTTCACCTAATTTGCCAGTAAACAATAGCGTAGATTCTAAGTTATTACGTGCTTTCATAGAAAGCAGACATTCAATAGTTGGTTAAAAATGTGAGCGAATGAAACATGGAAGTTGGTTTTACAATAAAACATTTAAAAAATATTTACAATAATCGTTCGCCCACCAGGTTCTGTTTCTATTTATTTGGTACTAGCTGAAGTACCCGGCGTTGCCCGGGGTTATGAATGGTTTGGAGGAAAGTTTTGAGGTTGTGATGTTTTTCCCCTACCCCCTACCATTAACTCCACCCCTACCCTACCCCTACCCTTACCCAGTAGTTTTTCTCTTATTTTGAAAGTCAAGTGTACAAAATATCATCAAGAAGTCCCAAAATTCTGCTTTAAGAGGTAGGAAATGGGGAAGGAGAAGATTTTTGGAAATTTCATGCAGACAGTGACCTTCCTCTTGTTTCGAAGGTCAAGTGTGCAAAATTTCATCAAGCTCAGAATAAAACTGTAGATTTGTATACAAAACAAACACACACTATCCTCCAGGGACAATATTCTTCATATAATAGAAGACAGAAGAAATACATGAAAGAAGAAGAAGGCAGACCGGTCAGCGGCTGAGTTGGCATCATATCTGGGTCTCACCCAGGCGACATGAGTTCAATTCCTCGGCTGGCTAAGTCCTCCATCACGATACAAGCAACATCTTCAGCTTTCTGTGATGGCAGTAGAAGATTGTTTAAAATTGACGTGTTATTCGTACCCCGGGAATATTTGTATTTCTTTTAACAAAAAAAAGAAGAAGTAGAAGTAGATTTATGAGAGATGCATAATATTACGAGCCCAATGCCTAACTGTATAGAAAAGTCGAATACGTTCTCATTAATAGATTGTGACATAATTATTTATAATATGGGTCAAGCATAAGAATGTAATCAAACATTTTGATTCGAAAAGCTATAGAGCAGAATGTTATGATGAATTACAAGGAAAACAGGAAATGTCAAAGATGGTTATGTTTTTGGCGGCAATTTCCAACATTTTCCGCTTGACACTACCCTGATAAAGTTTATCTGAAAGTTTTTCATATTCATAGGTTGATAAAAATGTATTATTTAATTTACCCTTCTATTATTCTTGTTGCCGAAAGGAGATCGGTAGTTCCGGACGATGGGCTTACGTAGGTGAGCCATGGTTTGTATTTGCCGCTTTTTCCCTGCTTCAAGAAGTGGTAATCAGATGAACCTAGCACTAATAGATCCACTCAGCGCAGGTAGCTTTCGACTTTTTCTCCTAACAAAAACAGCACTCCATCTCAACTAAGGTTTAACTTAACACACAGCCCACCCCAACACCGAGAGAATAAATACTTCAAAAAGTAGTTGAAAGTTTTCAAGTCATGACTAACGCGGCCGCACCAGTTAACACGGCGTATTTTTAACACTGGGTGATCTTATTATCGAAGTTCAAACTCGGCAACTCGGAAGCAACATTCAACACTTCACGCGTATAGTTTAAACGGAAGCACGATAACACCACTTTGTACTGACCGACTTCGAAAGTTTTCAGAGTTAACTTTGACGGAGCTTATCGGCGGGTGCCACGGTCAAAAAGTGGACTGCTCTAGGAAAAGCGTACGGTACAGAAATACACCCGGTATCGAGATGTCGGGCGTACCGACTACCGACGCGTTTATCGTACACGAGTCGGTCGACTCTTGGACTGATATCTATCTCTGCGAGCTTTCATCTCGGATGGAATATGACGCGCTTTGATAGTCAGACGGATCTCGCCGTCCCGATTCGTGGATGGATTCTGAGGGAGTGGGTCCCAGAGGGAGTTGGTCCCAGATGGAGCTAAAAATAGTAAGATTCCTATTAACGCAACGCACAGAATTGCTAACAGCGGGGAAAATAGTGCAACAGACACAAAAGCGACGTGAGAACACAATTCTTCTATTGCCTGGATCTAGCTTTTCTACTATTGTTGATTTGGTTTATCTTTCCTTTGATTTATCTGAAGGGGTTCATGATGCGTGTGCTTTTGCAGAACTCGTGGTCTTGACACCTGACTGTAGCATTTGTGAGTCAGGTGCACTGTTTTTTTTCATCTGAGGTCTCGAATATTTAGTTAACGCTTTCGCGGAATCTCAACAAGGAACGGAAATACTTATTTACAGGAAATTGTTTCATGTCAGTTAAAGAGTACATGCATTAGTATATTTTCATTAGAATTTCGAAGAAAATAACAACGAGTTTCGATAAACGTCATTCCAAACCGATGAGACACGGCGGAATGTTTTAAAATACGGTTGTGATTGGAAAAGGGGTAAATTTATATATTATTAATGAATACTTTTATTTGTTGTGTTTGAAATAAAATTGTTTCCATAGACCTAATCGATAAAGCGTATGATGTTTACGAGACGCTTTAATATCTGTACTTTTTAAACTTTAATTAATAATTCGCTGTTTCAGTTCAATTGAAATAGTATGAAAGTGGAAGTTGTAGCAAAATACAAGTTTATTTTCGTAATCAAAACCAAAAAATTAGAAGAATACCTTCTTGCAATGATTAATAAATTTACACGATCATTGAATACTTCGATTAGATCGATTATTTTAAAAAGTAGGGTATACTTATTATTGTAATCAAATTAACAAAAAAATCGACTTTTTTTTTATAACAAACTTTAAGCAGTTTAACTAAAAACAGTACACGCACACATCGTATTTATTTAATTAATGAATTAATTATTATACTTAAAATTTACCACCATATATATTAGTATTCCATATATATATATTTTTTTATGTGAATACCGCACAAGAGTCCCAACTGCTCCCGTCTGGAGTCAGTAATACTACGTCATCCCCAATTGGGGAATGTTGTGAGGCTGATGGTAGTGGGGAGGGGAAGGAGAAGGGGAATAGGAAGGTGGGGAAATACCTGGCTATTCAGATCTGGTCACCAAACACAGCTAAAAGCCATTTCAAGCAACGTTTCAATTGAATGAATGGTGGTCTTTCACCAGGGCGATACTGAGAGTATCTTCCACTCTGGAACGTACGCAAATATACTATATAAAATCTATATCTTGTATCAACATACGTAAAGAAGAGCATCCCGGACGGTGTTTATTTGGTTGTATGTCAGGGCGATACTGAGAGTATCTGCCACTTCGGAACGTGCACAAACATATCGTATATTATTTTTAATGAATTAATTGTGAAACAACACAAATTAATTAAATAAAATTTACTTGCGCACGCCGGGATTTGAACCCGCGACCTTCGGATTCGTAGTCGAGAGCCTTACCCCTCGACCATGGAGGCCGTCAAAATATACTCCTTATGAAGAAAGCATCGCTTTCTAAACATGTTGATATATTTGTATTAATAAAGTGGTGAATACAAAGTATATTATAATGACGCCACAAAGTGAATACCAATCGTTTGAAGAAATTATTTATTCATTCATTTACGTCAAAATTGGGCTTACGTTTTTTAACTTTTTTAAATCAGTACAGTCGAATTTTTATTTCACACATATACCACTATAAGATTGTACCGTTATGCTATAAGATAAATATCCTACGTCACATTGTACATTACGCATATTATGCTATGATTATAAGTGTTATTGTTTTTCTGTCATGTAATCCACCAACTCTGTAACATTATCACGTAAACGATTTTATTATTATCATTATTCATTATTTCGAGCATTTTCTTGTAACACTTATGGAATCATTACTATGTAAAATGCAATATGTACACTCCGCTTCTCTACATAAGCATTGTTTAAAAGCGGTGTGTAGTATTGTAAATTTAATTAAATTGTATTTAATAACAATAATAAAAATAATTAAAAAATAAATATATTGCAAAATTCTTTCTAAGTTCAAATAAAGATAATATTTTGTTTATTTAAAATGAGAACATTTCATATAATTTGGCTTTAGTTTTAATTATTTAATTAAAAATGTAATAATATTAAATAGTGATCAAAGTGAAATAATTGATATGTGTACCGGGAAAAACTATAAGTAACCCTGTAAGATTTTCCAATTATGGCACGTATGGTTTGAGTATTTATTCCACAGATGGCAGAGGTAGTGTTGAAAAGTAGTTTGGAGCTTTGTTTTATTACCGACACTGTAAAGCTCGATGGTTGAGAGAAAAGCTAAACTCGTTATTGTGGTAAATATCACGGATTAACATTGTAGACTTCGATACAGGATCTTATCCTTTCGCGTTTTCCGATAGATGGCACTGCAGTACACAAGAACAACGTTATAAAGAAATGCGTAATATATTTTAGTCTATACACTATATGCATATTTACAGAAAAAAATATTATTAGATTTAACGATATAAATTAATATCAAATTAATCGCAAGCCAAATATGTTTTTATTGAAAAAAAAGGTATTTCTTAAATAACTCGCCACTATTAATCTAACTAACTAACTAACTAACTAAACATCATGCAGTTTCACCGCAGGGGTAGGAAGATAGGACGGACCACCAAACGACTCGATCTTGGCATACACTTCTTGCTTCATTCACATTCATACATCGTCTCAAACATTCTCTTCTGTTATTCCGACTTCTGACATGGCCCGACTCAAGTATTTGATTAATTTAATCGTGCCATGTCTTCCTCGGACATCCTCGACTTCTTCTTCCATTCACATTAGCGTCATATATTCTCCTTACACTCCTTTCTCATCTCATCCGGTCATTCGCTCTACAGGCCCAAACCATCTAAGCGTCCTTTTCTTAATCTTTCTCATTACGCTTACGTCAGCCTTGCATTATTAACAAATTTCAAAATTTTTCACACGATCATACATGGTTTTACCACACATTCGCCTCAGAGATCTCATTTCTACAGCATTCATTCTACTTTCATCCTTCCTCTGCCAGTTCCATGCCTCACTGCCATACATCAGTACCTGTTTATTGAATATTTTATTATGTTTTGAATTTAAGAACAAAGAAAGCAAACAATTTTAAACATTACGTTATGTTTAAAAGTTTATGTCAGAAGGTGTTAAAACATCTTTTAGGAATTACTTAATTTTATTATAAAAAATAATGAAGGTAAACAACAGATGTTATCCAACCAAGTACATTCTAGCTTTATAGGTGTGTTTTCCCAAAGCCATCAGTTTTCCTTATTCGAGAAACATTAATATTACGGGTCGTTTGGTAGAAATTACCACCAGGAAAACTATACATATTAAAGTGTAGGTGTATAAATAAAGTATAGTAATTAAATAAAAGTAAAACAAATTCAAATTCGTTACCCCACTGTACATTGAACAAATATGATGGTTTCCTTGATTGTTTATCTCCTTGATAGCTGCGGGTATCTTTAAAATTATTTAAGTGATACTATTATATTAAGTCTATCCTCACTGTAACAAAACTGTACTGCTGTTTTTTTTATTATTTAATTCTCAATTTGCGTAATACTTGCTCATATTTTGATATTTTTATAATATTATTTTAATCGATATTATGTAATTGAACTGAATTGTGTACATTGATCACAAAATGAATGCACCTATATTGTTCTAATTTTTAGTAACATTTGTATGATGATTGGTATTTATTGTTGTAGAGGAAAGGAAGCGTATTTGGAATACTGTTGGTAATTCGGAATACCGTCTTATCTTCGGTTCGGGTGGCGGAATCTATCGGTAATAATTATAACTATTGAAAGTCGAAGCTGTGAGCCTTGATTTTGGCCGGAATAATAGTTCTCCTGTGTCTGCGGATGAATGCTGACGTGTTTTGTGAAGTTGCTCCTATCAAAACTTTTTCGGTGAGTTTTTAATCCAATATAATCACCCCATATTCCAAACTATTTTATAACATTACAAATGAAATCACTTCAGAAAGAGTTTTATTTTTATAGTATGGCTTTCGTTTTTGCATTTTTTAATACGTTGACATGTGATATAAGAAAGATCTTTTAGGTTATATGTTGCTAATGCGGAATACGGAATGTGATGCAAAATCGGAATAGTATTCCAAATTATATTCATTTTTTTAAGTACTTTTATTTAATTTTACAGAGATGTCGTCATCAAATTTGTACCAGAAAAGGAAGAAGTGGGATTCGAATGATATGTGTGAAGCCATTACTGCTGTTCGCAATAAAAAAATGGGATATTTGATGGCAGCTAAACACTTTAAAGTCCCACGTACTACTTTGTTTCGACTCGTATCTGAAAAAGATGCGGACTCTTTGACTTTAACCTCAAAGAAAATTGGCCGAAAACCAGTTTTTAGTGCAGAGTTCGAAAAACAATTGGTAGACTACGCCCTTGTAATGGAAAAAAAGTTCTATGGTCTAACACAAATGGATATCCGACGATTGTCTTATCAAGTGGCTGTTAAAAATAATCATCCAACTCCTTTTAAATCGGGAATTGCTGGCAGATACTGGTTGAAAGGCTTCCTAAATAGACACAAAAATGTGTTATCTATGAGAAAACCTACAGGAACCTCGTTTGCAAGAGCCATCGGTTTTACCAAAGAAAAATTGGACACATTTTACGACATACTAGAAAATGTGTATTCAGAAAAAACTACCCCGCCGACCGTATATTCAACGTAGATGAATCAGGACTATCTATCGTTCAAAGTAAAATCCCGAAAATCATTGGACGCCGTGGTAAAAAACAAATCGGTGCACTAACTTCGGCTGAACGAGGGTCTCTTATAACTATTGTGGTTTGTATGAGCGCATCAGGCATATATGTGCCTCCAATGATAATTTTCCCCCGCAAAAATATGAATCTACAGCTCATGAAAGGAGCCCCGGCTGGATCTGTTGGAGTATGTCATCCATCTGGGTGGATACAAACTCACCTATTTACCCAATGGTTTTTACATTTCATGGAGAAAACTAAACCAAGCGAGAGCTCTCCGGTTTTGTTAATCTTGGATGGTCATTATAGCCATACAAAAAACGTGGAGATTGTAGATTTGGCTAGAGCGAATCACGTCTCCATAATATCACTCCCTCCTCACTGCACACACAAAATTCAGCCCCTCGACAGGTCATTCATGAGTCCTCTGAAGGCCTATTATAGCGAAGAAATTCGTATGTGGCTACGTAATAACGCACGAGCTTTGTCAGTATATGACATAACGAAGTTATTTGGAAATGCTTATCGCAAATGCCAAACCGGAGAGATTGCAGCAAATGGATTCAAAGTTAGTGGAATCTATCCCTTCAACCGGCATATTTTTAGCGATGCTGACTTTCTTGCTGCAGAAATTGAAGAGTCTGAAGTCCAGCATTGTGCAGAAGCGTCAACAACACCCATGATGAAAGTTGAAGCACGTCCATTAGCTTTAATGGAAAGTCCACCCGAAGAACAAAGTCCTTCCTTGGTCGCGATTGAACCCCAGCCGTCGACTTCGCGTGGAAGACCCAATCGCACTATCATTACCCCATTTGATGTTTCCCCGATTCCGCAAACTAGGAAAAAAACATCCAATAGAGGGCGTAAATCAGCGGTTTCAACCGTTATATCAAGTTCTCCATACAAGAAGCAACTAATAGATGAACAGGAAAAGAGGACTGCCAAGAACAAGCCCAAGGGTACAAAAAATTCCAAAAAGAAAAAAACGACAGATATTGCTACTGACTCGGATTCTTCTGCATCGGAAGTAATTGATGACAGTTCCTCTTCTGATATAGTCATCCCTCCTGGAACTAATAAACCAAACGATGAAGACGCAGTGTGCTTTTTCTGCAATGGTCCTTTCAGTCAGGATGTAAGGGGAGAACTTTGGGTCAAGTGCCTAATGTGCAACCTCTGGGTACACAATGAATGTGCCGGATGCGAAACAGAAGAGTATGTATGTGATTATTGCAAATAATTAACAAGACACTATTATATTCTGAAATATTAAAAGTGAATATAATTTGGAATATACTATTCCGAATTACATGCACTTTTAAAAAAACGCATTTTTTCTCATTCTTTAATTTTTTATTTTTTAAAAGCACTGTAATATTTTTTTTTAATTTCTGTTCTCGTTTCCTAATAAACTATTAGTTTCTTAACATTTAAATCGACTTTTATTCGTAAAAACATTTTTATCTTATTTTCTGCACCCTAAAATGTAAATGGTATTCCGAATATGCTTCCTTTCCTCTACTCGTGGCGCTTCAGCGCTAAATTATGGAAGCGTGTAAGCATTGGGAATCTTTTAGCTGCCCGAGTGCACAGCGACTATAGGATTTGTTGACACAAAATTTGTACAAAATAGTGTTTTGTAAGAATAAATAGATTTTTAAGTTGTTAATAAAATAATTAAATTACTGTAGTTTTAACGTTTCCGTATAGGCAAACTATCAGTCTCTTGTGTTAACTGTCTATATTCGTTAACCACAGAGGTATCAGTTAATCGCCAAATAGTATATTGTTGTTAGATCGTTAATCTCTGGTGCAGTGATATGATTAAATACTTTGGATCTAGGGAAATATCTATATTTAACTACCTATTGTTTACCAGTCCTTCCTGCGGTTTTTTTTTGGAATAAAGTTATGAAATTGTGAATTTTTGCTTGTCGTTTAGGTGCTATAATTGATTTGACAGTGAAATAATGCCCTGTGACGACTATTACTATCTCCAAATGAAGAAACATTCATTTGAATATTTTATTTGATTCCAAACGTTTATTTTTTCAAAATATATCTAAATCATAAAGTTCTTAAGTAGGTACCTACTTGTGATTACCATTTTGAAAATATTCTACCAAAAAAACCTTCTTCTTTTGAATACGCAATCTGTGGCTAACCAGAGGGTATCTATGGGCCAACCTAAATAAAACATGGCGGGTTCAATGTTTTCCATACTAATTTTAAAACGTTATTGCAACAGTTTTACATATTGGATTTCATTCAAACTACTTTCTAAACCTTCCCCGCACAAATAAGAACAAACTGTGCTATTTTTAAACTGTCCAGTAATTTTCTAGAAAATCGAGGACAAACAAACAAACAAACTTTGATTTATATATATATATAAGATATACCTAGGTAGGCACAGTAGGTGTACCTACAGGTTGGCAATAAAAATAGAAATTTAATAACATGAAGCAATTTTTTTTAAAGTCATTTATATAAATTGAAAATACACTTTGTATATACCACTTTACTAAAAGTTTTTTTTAAAGTCATTTACTTTCCTTCTCCGTTAACCATACAACATACCCCAATCAGGGACGTAATAAACAGAGATTTGCTGCGCCCTCTTAGGTCTGCATCCACGAGTTTCGTCGTTGGCTCATAAAGCTGAGCGATACGTAACTCAATCTTATTACTCAATAATATTATCTTTTTTACTTTTCTTTAGTACTCAATTTTAAACACTTTTTTTTCTTATGGCACTAACCAGTACCTATCAAACACATATACATAATTGTTTACTCTATAATATTTGTTTTTCTCATCTCTTCATAAGTACGTTCATAAGTTTTTTTCTGTACTATTCTTCACATCTCTTTATACTTAATTATTATACTTTTTTCTAGATATATTATATTACCATACTTTGTCAATACTAGCTTTTTCAGTTAATTTTTTGTATAACGGCACTTAATATGAACTAAACTTGTCAATTTGACTGTCCTAAAACGGGATTTTTTTCCCAGTTGGGCAGTCAGAGCTTTCTTAGATTTTATTGTTTGATGATGTGTGTTTTAAATAAATAGATCCATTGATTCCGGGCACTTATTAGTGCTTTTGTTGAGTAAATTCACATTAAAAAAAGTAGTTTGGGGATCATAGTCGAAGACACTCTGTAAAATTAATAGGTATGTGCCAGGGATAATTAAATCATATCCATCTCATTGCGGTTTAATAGCCTCTCTGCCTACCCATTACCTACCCGCCCAGGGGGTGCCATACAATTATTTACACCCCCTTTTCTTCCCCTATAACCCCCTAATGTGTATCCACAGCCCCTAATGGCCCCGGCTTAGACTGACTCAATTTAGCTTGACAAAGTAAGTATTAATTTAATGGCGTAATTTGTCGGTTTGGAGATAAGTTAGTAATGGCGAATGGTTGCTCTTTATCATATTGTGCTTGTGTTATTTGAATACTACATAAGAGTCTCATCGTTTGGAGCTAGTGGGACTATGCTTCCTACCGAAAGAAACTCGCTGGAGGAGGAAATGAAAATAGAAAAAAATCAAAGGCTATACTTTAGTTTAATCCAGTCCCACCTAACTTACCTAATAGAAATATGGGGAAACGTACACATTACTTACTTGAACGAATTACAAATAATACAGAATAAAGTTGTAAAAAACTTTTCAATTATAACCCAGACACCCCACAAAAAAACTATACCAAGAAATGAACTTGCTGAAAATCAGAATACAATATATACCTATTAATTTACAAAATGCAAAATGGACTTATACACACGAACACAGCATTTATAAAAACATCACAGTACAAGTTGCATTATAAAACAGGTGATGTGTACTGGGTCTTCTTCAGGATTTTTTTTTCTGGAATAAAGTTATGAAATTGTAAATTCAAACAAATCTTCTTATTTTGAATATGTAATCTGTGGCTAACCTGTAATTAACCAGAGTGGTATAACTATGTACTGACCTCAATTCAACATGGCGGGTTTAATGTTTTTCAAACTAATTTTAAAACGTTATAGCAACAGTTGTACATATTGGATTCAAACTACTTTCTAAACCATCCCGGCACTAATAAAAACAAACTGTGCTATTTTCAGCGAAACCGGTTGAGTAATTTTCGAGAAAATTTATTTTTTTATGAGAAGCAAAAATATTTTAATGTCAAATATATATACAAAGAAGTTGAACAAAAGGTAACAGTGGTTAAATACAGATTTTAATTATTAATCTAAAAAGATTAAAAAAAAAACGAAATAAGAAGGAATGGGGGAGAGGAAGAGGAAGATAGGATCGGGACAGGAGCTGCTCCCAATACATTCTATACTAGTCAATCAATTTGTGGTCGTTTGTATTATTTCGGTTCGATATTTTGAAATGGTATTTTGGAGAATGTCGATATTGTGAAATTGTGCGAGGACACACAGACAAACATTAATTTAAATATAAATATATATTATTATTTAAACCAGATTTCTATCGACTTTTTAAAATTAGTTGCATAACCTTCAATTTAAAATTCCCATCACTTCTTCAATCACAACCTTTTATTTCAAATTGGATAGTCGCCCAAGTCGGAACTTAATTATCTCTGCCGAGACAACCTCGACTATATCCATCTTCCGCCCGCCCTTTGCGGGCTGCGCGGTTTGATCTAAACCCAGTAGACTGTGTACTCGTAGGTATTGGGAATTGATTACGTATACTGACAGATTGACTGGCGTCATTTCATGTGCTGTTAAGGGAAAAATGTTTTAAAAAAATCTTTATAATGTAAATAACCCGATCCTCGTGAATAATAAACTAAATAGTGTCTCCATATCTACAGTCAGATCGATTAAGGACCTCGTGGTGTCACTCTACACTTTTTTTATATGAATACCGCACAAGAGTGCCAAGATATTAGGGAGGGGAAGGAGAAGGGGAAAAGAAAGGAGGGGAAATACCTGGCTATTCAGATCTGGTCACCAAACACGGTGACAAAAACCATTTCAAGCAACGTTTCAATTCTGAATGGTGGTATTTCAGCAGGGCGATACTGAGAGTATCTTCCACTCTGGAACGTGCCCAAAATACTATATGTTATTTTTAAATCAATTAATTGTGAATCAGCATTTGAACCTGCGACCTTGGGATTCGTAGTCGAGAGCCTTACCCCTCGACCATGAAGGCTGTCAAGTTCAGACTCTAAACTTTCTTTTCGTAACCACATTAATAATGTCGCTAATAAATCACGATAACTTTTTGTATTCATCGAAAGAATTGCCTGTGAGTTTAGTAATATAAATACCCTCAAATCTCTTTACTGCTCACTAGTTCGCCCTCATCTTGAATATGTCAGTGTTATTTGGTCTCCTTTCTATGCTGTTCATATTCATCATATTGAATTCGCACAATATCACTTCTTATGTGAAATTGCGATGCTCCTATGATGAAATTAAAAAATCCGGAAACAGTTCTTTAGAAAAGCGTAGGAAAGACTTCGATCGCATTTGCATTTTCAAAATTATTAATTGTACGAGTATTATTGACTCACATTCTTTGTTGCAACTCATCCAGTTCAACATTTCTTTCCGTAGACTCCTCAATCGAAATCAGCAAATACATTTACTGTAGCCCCGCCATCTTTTGACCAAAATAATGTTAATTTTTATATCATACTAGTTGATGTGTACCCGGCCTGAAGTTGTGAATTATTGCTCATCATTTTGGTGCCATAATTGATTTGACAGTGATCTACTATCTCTAAAAAAAGAAGAAAAAAAACATTAATTTGAAAATTGTATTTTCAATTTTTTAAATATTCTATCCAAACAAACCTTCTACTTTTGAATATGTAATCTGTGGCTAATCAGAGTGGAATATCTATGAGCTTAACTTTAATATAACATGGCGGGTTCAATGTTTTTCATACTAATTTTAAAACGTTATAGCAACAGTTTTACATATTGGATTCAAACTATTTTCTAAACCCTTTTAATCATTGAAGAAGATAATATTAACACATCCCAAATGAACCACGAAACCGAACAGAAATTAAAAAGATTTCAGTCGCATCTGGGACTCGAACCCAGGACCTCTACCTATCCGGGGTAACCGCTTAACCAACTTAGCTAATGATACCAGTTCAATTTACGCCATTTACAGCGATATCATACTTCATGTTCAAGATTTGTTAGTATTATCCTCCATTTTTATAAATCCCATATTATTGGCTGCTATCCTTATGATGATTGCAAAGTTTCATCCAGAACTCAATTGTATTCTGGATAGAGTCTCGGATATACCTACCCGATTTTTATTTATATGAGACATCTATTGACTTATTTTACAAGTCTGGAAAGAAATATTCAATTTATTTTTTTAATTAAAAAGATTTCTGTTTTTTTTTTTGGTTTCGTGGTTCATTTGGGATGTGTTAATATTATCTTCTTCAATGATTAAAATATTACAATGAGGTTTACAAACTTCCATAAGTTATAAAAAATAAATTGAATATTTTCTAAATCTTCCCGGTACTAATAAAAACAAATTGTGTTGTTTTCAGCGAAACCGGTAGAGTAATTTTCGAGAAAATATATTTGTTTGTAAGAAACAAACACCTTCTAATACAAATATATATATACAAAGGAAATTTAACAAAAGGTAACCCAACAAAGTTTCTTGTGCTGACAGTGGTTTAAATACAGATGTTTTAGTTATGAAGCTAACAAGATAAAGAAAAAACAAAATAAGAAGGAAGGGGGAGAGGGAGAGAAAGATATGATATGGAGAGGAGCTGCTCTCGATACATTTTATACTAGTGCATCAATTTGTGGTGGTATGTATTACTTCGGTTCGATATTTGGAAAGGGTATTTCGAAGAATGTCGATATTGTGAACTATCGTGGCCAACTTAAATAAAACATGAAAGGTTAAATGTTTTTCATACTAATTTAAAACGTTATAGCAACAGTTTCAAATATTGGATTTCATTCAAACTAATCTATAAAACTTCCCGGCACTAATAAGAACAAACTGTGCTATTTTCAACGAAACGGTAGAGTAACTTTAGAGAAAATCGAAGACGGATAGACAGACAGAAAATCATTAATTTTTACATGTAGAAATTTTTTACACTATTCTTGAACGGCATGGAGTAATGCACGTCTGTCAATGTAGCTTAATTGGGTGCACGTATGCGCCGAGCTCGAGCCAAATTGTTCCGTGATGTTCAATTAATTATCATTGGCTTATAAATAACCGGTCATAGTTGCTCAGGTGCTGGTTGCAACACTAATGACATACCAATCATGAAGATCATAATGTTTTTTATGGAAGAATAAACCTCGCCTACCCGGAAAAGAGTAGAATTAAATAAATAAATTAACAATTAGAACAATCACAAAACGTGGTAGTCGATTGGTCGTGGGTCAGCGTAAGTTGGAATAACACAACAGTTGCATGATAATCGACTGAGAAAGCCTGACCTTTGTGACTTGAAGGTTTGCTGAAGAGAGAAAAAACTCTAATTTATTCCCAACTTTTCAAAAGATCAATCTGAGGCACCGATCAGCCTAGTATTTTGTTGAGCATTCGCTCTGTTTGCCTGTTTTCAAGCACTTTTTTTATCCTAAATTGTCTGTGACATTGACATAAATTCGATATTTGACATGTCTCTTTCGATAAAAACAAGACAAAACGTAGCTTATAATAAGTAAAATAAGTTTCTCTTCAATTTTATTTAAAACATACAAAAAACATGTTTTGACATTCGAAATCGGAAATAAATGTTTTTCATTTAATATTTGAATCGCAATAAATAGATCGCGAACCAATAATGAAATTTGACATTTCACTGACATTTGTTCACCCTGTTGACACTTTTTATAACTAGTCCTTTGTTAACTGGGACTTAATCCACAAAAATTGATATCCTAAATTGATCGTAAATTTGATCGATAATTTCGCTGGGAAAAGCGTATTTGTGTCGAAGCAAAATTTTGGCTCAACAGTTGCTCAGTAGGTTTGGGAAGAACGACCGTTAAGTACCTACCTACTCTGCTAACCTTTCCCTTACAATGCTAGAAAACCCTTCGAGCTACGGTGCTGTACACTCAATTATCTCTGCCGAGACAACCTCGACTATATCCATCTTCCGCCCGCCCTTTGCGGGCGGAAGAAGACGATTTTTAGGTTCTTAGGTTATTAGGTTGGGTTAAATAATAAGATGATTTTGCAGTTGGCGCTTCCGACAAATGTCATATCATACTAACAACATTAAAGATGGCGTCGATCCCCTAACATATTTACGTATTTCGATTTACGTAAAGTAAAAAATAAAGTGTAATATTTTAAAAATCCGCATGTGCAATTATTTTTTATTTATTTTTATGAACCTAACAGTACATTCCTTTTTTCTGAATTATGTATTTTTCTACTGAAGCGGAATTGTATAAAATTACCAAAACAGCTCCTGCTCGTCTTTGTTGTAAATTTATTTTCGTTTTTAAATTCGATCCATACTATCAATGTACATGCTCCTGTATCACTATTGCAATATAATTTATATAATTAGATATGTATAATACAATAAATAATCATCTAAGCACCGCAGTTCGAACAGAACAGCTAAATTAATTTGGAGGATGGAAAACAAACGAGCGTAGAATCGCGTTCTAGCTATTGTAACAATGGCCACTTCAATCCGAGCGATCAATCAGCGCGACGCTAATGTCGCAGGTTGTGGTAGAGTCCCGGCCCCGGCGCCGCTGCCAGAGCGCGCTATGTCAACAAGCAATTTGTCCGGCACTCTTCAGTCCGGACTGCCAGTACATCAATAAGGCGATCAAAATGCGGTGGCCTAATCGATTCCGATAAAGGGACGCTGGCCAAAGTGGTTGAAATGCCGATGAGACTAATTACGACGATGGTCTGTCTTATCATGAACGACACAAATGAAACAATTCAACTGTCCAACGAATTATGTCGGATCTATCAATACTATAACTTATACCGGTCGGTGGATGAGTTGACATCGCGTCTGGGTCTCACCCAGGCATCGTGAGTTCAAATCCTCGACTGGCTGAGTCCTCCATTTACGACGCAAGCATCATCTTTCGCTTACTGTGATGGTAGTAGGAGATTTTCAATGTTGTCATGTTATTCGTAACCAGGGAATATTTGTCTTTCATTAAAAAAAAAAATTGCGTCTCTGTGAAAAAAAATAAGGGTCCATGCAAACTATTAAAACAATGCTATGCATATGACTTTTTTTTTTCTTCAATGTTAATATACTCGTATTTAGTAATCAACTGATAATCATATTTATTAATTTACTAGCCGATGTGTACCCGGCCTTGCTCGAGATTTTTTTAAATTTTATTTTGTAATAAAGACAGACAAACATTCATTTTTATGATTCAAAAGAAAAAAGTTCATTTGGTTAAAATATTTTTAAAATGGAAAACACAAGTAGGTACCTACTTAAGAACTTTATTATAAAATGAATGTTTCTTTGTTTAGAGATAGTAATAGTCGTCAAAAGACATTACTTTCGCTGTCAAATCAATTATGGCACCCAAACGACAAGCAAGAAATTACGACTTCATAATTTTATAAAAAATAAATAAAAAAACCCGTGTTAGGCCGGGTACAATCAGGTAGTAAAGAACTATATAAAAATAATAATATCAAAATAATCTAACTGTGTCCGGTTAGCAAGGATAAGTTGGGACTCTTGTGCGATAATTCGCATATTTAAAAAATATATATTTAAATTGAGATATCTTTAATATTTTTCATTTTTAAAGCGAAAAACGAAAATACTGAAAGAGACAGATAAATTTTTAAATTGCTAATTAATTACATAATTGATTTTGTAAATCGCAGCTTCAAATAATGAACATTTACCACAGCAAAATTAACTTACAAATTAGCCCCTCCGCAGATGATTTCAGGAACGCTGCGTACAAAAAGTCGGACCGCATGTCGTATTTAAAGACACGATGTCTCCTGTCGGCGGGACAAATTGTATTGGTAATTAATCGCGCGTTCACTCCCTGCCGGTGTATGCGATGAAATAGAGAGATCAAAAGTAACGAAAACACAAGTTATTACTTCACACTTCGTCGCCTGCGATCGTGGCACGGCCAGCATGGCACTGCAACCGCTGAATTATCTGCGACCATTGCAGTCGGGGTGCTGTGATGTTGATTTTGGTAAAAACTGCTGTTAAAACACACGCGTAGTTTTCAAATTTTGAAATAATAACATCGTTTTAAGTACATCACTTTATTTTTGTATTATTGACGGCCTCGATGGTCGAGGGGTAAGGCTCTCGACCGCGAATCCGAAGGTCGCGGGTTCAAATCCCAGCGTGCCCAAGTAAATTTTATTTAATTAATATGTGCTGTTTCACGATTAATTCATTTGAAAATAATATATGGTATATTTGCGCACGTTCCAGAGTGGAAGATACTCTTAGTATCGCCCTGGTGAAATACCACCATTCAGAATTGAAACGTTGCTTGAAATGGCTTTTAGCGGTGTTTGGTGACCAGATCTGAGTAGCCAGGTATTTCCCCACGTTCCACCCCCTTCTCAATCCCCTCCCCAATACATTTAACCTCACAACATTCACCAACTGGGGATACCATAGTCTCACTGGCTCCAGACGGTTGAGAGCAGTTGGGATTCTAGTGCGGTATTCATATATATATATTTTTTAAATCATTGCGAAACCAGGTTTCTCTACGATGGCGACGCGACGTCGCAGCTTTGTCGGGGCAGTCATTACAAACCTTCTGAATATATAAAAATTAAATATTTCATTGTAATCTATTACAAAATCCAGAGCCGTAAATTCCTTAGCTCGGGGCCTAGTGAAATTAATTTATGAATAATTTGCGTGGATAAGTAATATAACCCTTGACTGTGTGCAGAAACGGGCGGTCAGCTTCATAGATTCGCCTATTTTAACAAACGGATTGCAATCTTTGGAGCACAGACGTCAGGTGGGAATGCTGTCCTTGTTCTATTGGTATTTAAGCTCAGAAGAGAGGGGTATGCCGCTTCCCACATTTTTAGACTGCTGCGAGGCTCCATAGAGAATTCAGCTATTTTGGAACGCATAAATCTTTATGTTCCTGATGACTATTTAAGACAGCGTCGTCATAGATTATTCTATCTTCCTACCTGTAGGCCCAACCTGCCAATGGTTCTCCCGGTGGGGAGGAGTATATTGCTCCTGAACAAAATCTCACAGGATATCGACATATTTTGCGTCAGTAAGGCGAGATTCAAAAGGGAAATTCTATTGATTCTTGAAAGAATCTCTTCTCATTGACGCGATCACCACTGACTGAATTTATTTAAATATTTCTGTATACTTCTTTTTCCTTGTACATTGTTTTACAAATATTAAATAGGTACCTGAATTTCTCTTACGCATTAAATATAACATGTTTGTAATTGTATTATAAATTAAATAAAAATATTGTTATTATTATTATTATTATTAATTGCCGCGAAAGTACATTTTGTTTCATACATTTGACATTTGACATTTCTGAAAACAAGACAAAACGTAGCTTATAATAAGCAAAATTTAGATTAGATTCTCTTCAGTTTTATTTAAAACATACAAAAAACGTATTTTTGACATTCAAAAACGGAAGTAAATCTTTGTCATTCCATATTTGAATCGCGTAAAATAGATCGCGAAACAATAATGACATTTGATATTTCGGTGACATTTTTCACCCTGTTGGCACTTTTTTTGAACGGAACTTAATAAACAAAAACCGATATCCTAAATTGATCGCAAATTTGATTATAAGTAAGTCAATATTTGTAATGTAATTCTACAAACATTTAGGTTTTATCACAACAAGAAAGTGGTTAAAACAAAGTTTATTCGTTAAAGAGGAAAATATAAGTACCATTATTATCGCCCTGGTGAGACAATCCACCGTTCAAAATTACAACGGCACTCGAAATGGCTTTAGTTACATGTGTTTTATAATCAGATCTGTGTATTTTTTTTAACCTTTGCTTTTCTCAATCCCATTCCACATTTTCTCATTTATTTATTTTTAAAAATTTAGATTCAATACATTTGCATTTTTCATAGTCCTCCTCACTAGAGGTTCCTGTGCTGAGCCGGACTAGGTTTTATTTAAAAACTATTTTTTATATCTTATATCTCCAATTTGGGAAGGTCGAAGAAAAAGATAAGGAAAAAAATCAAAAACTATCCAGTTGATAATACGTATAAGAGGCTACGCATAACAAGTTACTGAGCATACTGATCACTATTTACTTATTAATATTTACTTATTATTAACTAACTAATTAACTAACCATCACGCCGTTTCCCCGCAGAGGTAGGCAGAGAGGACGGACCGCCAAACAACTCGATCTTGGCATACACTTCTTGCCTCATTCACATTTATTATTCCGACTTCTGACATGGCCCAACTCAAGTGTTTGATTCACTTGATCGTGCCATGTCTTCCTCGGACGTCCCGGCTTCTTCTTCCATTCACATTCGCGTCATACATTCTTCTTACACTCCTTTCTTCGTTCATTCGCATCCCTTTCTTAATCTTACTCATCACGCTTACATCAGCCTTGCATTCTTTACGAATTTCACTTATATATGTATTATTACCATTTAGTATTATGTATTTATTATTATGTATGTATTATTACCATTTACTGATTATCATTCACGTTTTTTTTATTTTATTTACTTATTAATATTTACTTTATTTTATGCATGTATTATTTACTTATTACAGTTTTCTGATTATTATTTACTTTATTTTATGCATGTATTATTTACTTATTACAGTTTTCTGATTATTATTTACTTGTTTTTATTTACCTATTATTATTTACTCACTACTTCTTGTTAACAAAAATACGGTCACCCTATGATTGTGTCTAATTGGAAAACAGATATTTTATGATAGTCATTTGGGTAACAATTAAATTATTATTGTTGTAATTACTGTCCAACTTAAAGATTTACTGTAGATTTTATAGTTCTTTATATTACATATAACTGGTGTTATTTAAAAAAATAATAATATACCGTTTCTCAACAAATCATCTCAACTGTCCTAGTGAAATGAGTGGCTAATGTTTTTTTATTTTTTTATTTAAGAATAAATAAATAAATACATAAATATATCCAATAACATCGAACCTGTCCAATTCCTTCCGTTTGACAATATTCCCAAAGTCAGAGACCCCATGGTTCAATTGACCCATGAAATTTGACACTGGAATTGTTGTCCAAAGGAAAAACAAACGTTGAAAAACTGTCTCAAATAAAATGAAGAACAAAAAAAAATCTAGGTATACAAAATGTTCGCTTTATCCAAGTTGTGGCACTTCCACATCAGTAAGACGAAAGTGCGCTACAAAAAAAGTCGGTGGCAATCTCGCATCTCTTTACAGCACCCAGCGCTCGGCAGACGGCCATAAATCTCCGGCCAGCTCGCCCGGAACCGCCGGGGAATTCTTACGAACAAACTTACATGGCATGTGTATCTTCTACTACTGCCATCTCTTCGCCGACTTCTCAATCGTATCTACTGCTGCGAGTTGTGTTCAGTGAGGTCTACCCAAAGTCACCCTAAAGAGTCCGGACTGTGTTACAATAGTACTTATTTGTAGTTGTATGGTTAGATTAAGTTAGTAAGGTCACCCCAATAAGTTGGGATGGTGTTACAATTGTTTGCTTTTTAAAATTGTTAGATACCTTTTATATTACTTTGTTTAGATACTGTATTTGCCTTTGGTATACATCAAGGTTTACTGTGATATTGGAATGGTGGAAAAAGAGTCAATATACTGTAATTAACACAATGTGCTATCTCGGATGTCAGGCCGTTTCTCTCATACGAAACTTCAGTAGAATATTCATAACACTTTGTAACTAAATAAATACCTAACTGACTAAGTAATTGGCAGATAGGACGTGATGCTAAATTACCCCGTATTTGAACTTTAACATCGTTGAACAAACTAATGATGTTTTTTTTTAATATATATTTAAGGAATAGAATAGGACCAAGATGACTTCCTTGTGGTAAACTACTAGCAAAAGCCAAACTTTAACATCGTTGATTAAACTAATTTGTTCTTTTTGTAAAAATGTGTGGATTAGAGTAGGACCAAGATGACTTCCTTGTGGTAAACTGCTACTAAACACCTAACTTTAACATCATTGAAGAAACTAATGAAGTTCTATTTATAACAGCATAAGGACCGGAATATGACTTCCTTGTGGTAAAAACCACTAGTAAAAACCAAACCTTAACGTTTTTGAACAAATTGATGATATTCTTTATAAATTCAGGGAATCTAGAAGTCCAAGATGACTTTGTTGTGATGAAACACTAGTTAAGGTCAAACTTCAACATTTTTGAACAAACTAATGATGTTTTTTTTTTTAATTTAAAGAATAGAATAGGTCCAAGATGACTTCCGTGTGGAAATTTGTCAGTTAAAGTTGTTGTTTCTCATCGTTAATGTCTTAATGTCGTTAATATCTGTTTGCAGAGCAACAATTTGGGATGCTGGTTGATACATATAAATTATATGTTAGTAAAAGGCGACAATTAATTTGAAGACATTTGCTTCATTTACCTACCTATGTTCAGCGTAACCACTATTCCGTCTATTGTGAAACTGGCCTTACAGACATAGACTAAAATATCAATTAAGTCGTTCACACAGATTTTAATCATCATTGTTGACTGCGCACTCCTACGTAGTTATTTTAATAGTGCCGAGAGGCCATTACGTTTAAATGACTTATTATTAATTATCATAAAATCATTGTACGAGTACCGATTACATTTCTACATAAATAAGATGATGATATTTAGTTAGGTCGGGATATGATCTATGTTAAAAATAAATTAACGTTTGCTAGATAGATAGGTTAGGTACCTACCTACTTCTTTATTTAAAAATATAATAAACCCACTTTTTATATTTAGGTATTGTACGAACACATTTGTAACCTCTCTACATGTACTGTTTTACCACCAAATTGTTTTCCCTCCAATTTGCTTTCATTTATGGTACTTAGAAAATTGAACACTAATGACAGCTTTACAGGATGTTATTTTTCATCCAGTTTCCATATGAGTTGTCTTTTTCTATTAATTTTTCTATAGAATTTTCCATATAAAAAGACAACAAATATGAAAACTGGTCGAAAAAAAAGTATCGTTAAAAACCTACTTTAGAAACTTCAGTATAACATGTTACGGCTATAAAAACCATGTATTCCTATGGATCAACAAACGCCGATTCTGAATATATAAGTTTTATTACACGTGCAATCTATAAATCGTTATTAAAAGTGAATAAAAAACCATCCGATCAAACACCTTGTTTCGTTTGTACCATCGGAACGACGTCACGCTGTTGTTCGCGCCTAAATTCTTTCTATGTAAATTCGTTATGTGTTACCGTATGACGCTTGTGTGACGTAACGCGATGACCGTTCGGATTCTGGCCATTTTGGTGAACTATAAATCAAACTTTGAGAATTAATTTAACTATGAAAATGAAATATATTAATATTTTTTTTTTTACATACTGATGTTTAACATAGAGGGTTACGTTGATATATCTATATATATATTTTTATTTATTTTTTTATTTTATTATTTTGTATGTACTGGAGCTCCTTATTATAAAAAAAATACTTTTTTAAAAATTACTTACTCCTATTATAATATAATTCTTGTCTACCATAGAATGGCTTATTCTATGAGATAAAACATATTATAGATAGGGTGGAAGCCCAGCATAAACAAAATTAAAATTAAAAAAAACTTCGTTTTAATAAAGAACTTCTGTCCAATTTTTATTAAACTTTTTTTTAATCAATAATGACTTTCAAACTTAAATACCAGTATATTCCGTATTTTTTGTAAATGTAGTTTTCATATCTAATTAATTTTAAAAGTTTCAATTTTTCAAAGCCCGCCAAAATCTATGGCCGGTCGGTTTTGATCAGTTTTGAGGTTAGAATGTCAAATATCACAACAAGGATGAGCTTTACCGTACATAATTATATATTCTATTCATAGGAAATCATTACGAAACATAAGTAATAAAATTATGTACCTTTTTAGAGACATTATCTGAAAGAATAATAATAGTATTGAGTGTTAATATTATCATAATATCCGTAATGATAATTAGTTTGCTCACGAATACTCTAATTTGTTTCACTATTTATAGTTTTTTTTTATATATTAAACAACAATCATAGAACTTAAAGTCACCCAAAATAAGTTTAAATTTTGCCAAAACTTAAATAAAATACAAAACAAAAGTGAAAAATAAAAATTTCCATACTAATACAAAAACGGGATGCGCAAGTGACGTCAGATGTTCCAAATGCAATGATATCAACATGACATGGAAGTTTGATTAGATTTTTTATTCACTTTTAAATAACGATTTATAAATTCTACGTATAATCATATATAATAAAAGTTATATATTCAGAATCGGCGTTTGCTGATCTATATAAATAGATATTTTTAAAGGCATTATATTTTTCACCGGAGTTCTTTGTTAATAATTTGAATCGATGCAATGCGCAAGTAAATACCTACTTATCACTTAAATACTATTAGCCTACAATCTGACCTTCTATAGTAGACTATTTAAAAGGTTTTACCATGGCAACACCATGATTCCTCACAAGAAGATGAATGTATGTTAAAAAAGGCCTAATGGTCCAAGTACATTTTTTTCACTTTAACCAAACGGTGTTCAGAAATTAGTGGTATTTTCCGAATGGAAATGATTCTACATCATATTTTAAGACAGTTTCATTATTTAACATGCATGGTAATTATATGGAAGACGTTTTTTTATGCTTCTAAAATGTATATATCAAAATAACTATTTATCTGATATTAGATAGATAGAAAACAAAATCAAATTCACATATAAAACTTTTTTTTTTTTATAAGGTTTAATTATTTTTTTAAAATTTAATGTTAATCAAATTTTAAAATTTTTATTATTTAGTTCTGCAAGTATTTTAGTTTTTATTGTTGTGACAGCTGTTTCGGCGTTCAAGGTCATTTTCAAACTGCGATTAATCCACATTGCTACGACTTATATGATTTTATTTACTCCCACCCGATTCTAATTTGGACGGTCTTTAAAATGATTTATTACCGGTAAAACCGATTTAGTTAGAAAATAATTTAAATTCTCCATTCTGTCAGGTACTTATGTATATAACGTGTTTTCCCCGTATTTAAATAACAATGTTTTCTTAAATGATTTTTTAAATATGTTATATTGTTTTGGTAGTGGGAACATACTGAGAAGTGGGGAATAAATAAATTTCTGTTGAACTTAATAATAACGTTATTAAATTTGATTTACATTAGAGTTCTACGAATTTAACACAAAAACAATTATCACTTAATATTAATGATATTTTACCTTGTTTCATTAAAACGAACTATCAAACTTGAACACGTTTCATAGAAAAAATGAGTAGCTTCGTATTACCATAGTAATGAAAAAAAAACAACTTTATTAAATATCTACATTTTATTGTCAACCTAGAACTGAATTTACAGATCATTTTCATTTTTCATGTTTTTGATCCACAAATTCTACAATAGCAGCGTCCCCGACTGCAAAGATAAGTTTGTCATGACTAATATGCAATACGCTTTCAGAATTTTTTTATCAACCATTTCAGACTCCCCTTTTCCATCAATTCTCTATAACATCACTACAATAAAATTATTTAAGTAAGTACATACTTTAAATAGTTTTTCTTGCCAATTAAATTGTCTATGGATATATCATTACTCTATGGCTGTTATGGATTATTACGTTGTATTGTGTTTGTTCCACATCTACTCTTTTCACTTTCCGTAACATTGTAAAGAACTCATTCATAGCCAAAATCATAATATTATAATAAATTCATAACATCCGCGCCGCTCTTGCTCCATAATTTAGATGCTCCCTTGTAAGTGATTTTTGACGTCTGGCCGTCAGATTTCTCCGCTCCGTGACAGGAGGGGGAGGGTTGCAATAGTCGGCGTTGATCGTTGACAGTGCACATTTAAATATCAAAAGATGGCAGCGCAAAAGTAATGGAACGGGGAGAGTGGATTATACTTGAGGAGCGTGGCTGAAATCATGGCGCGGTCGCTAATGGATCATTTGAATAAAATGTCCGGAGTTTCGGGGGTTAGTTGTTTAATGTGTGACTTTATACTGCCGAGTTCCTCCTGGGAGTAGGTACTTGGAACTAACCATATTTTCTTTAATGTGAATACGTACTGCCCAAGAGTCTGAATTACTTCTAACAATATTATGGCCACGGCATTCCCCTTTGGGGTATGTTGAGCGGCTGAAGAATGTTAGAATTATTCGGATCCGGTCACCAAACATGTCTAAAGTCATTTCAAGCAACGTTTTGATTATGAATAGTGGACTTTCGCCAGGATAATACTAAGAGTACCTACTGCTGCTCTAAAACCTCCCGTAAATATAGATACCTGCTATACTAATTCTTTTATTAATTTATTTCATAATGTTTTACAAAAGTCGCAAAAAATGTGACTTTATGGGGGTACCCCGTTTTAAGGTCACATTGTACATGGTTTTATGTATGGATTATAAATTACGTCAAGTTTTAAGTAAGTTTTCGTAATCATGTTAAAATATTACTAAAGGAACATTATAATGCAATAAATGAATAAAAAAATATAAAATCTATGAGAAAACATACCGTGACCGTTAAACTCTGTTAGATTGGTTTTATAGTAACGTTTCCCTTACAGTGCTGTACACTCAATGTACAGTGTACACATTTAGGGTTTTGTGATTTCTAAGTTGGATTCAAATTAATGGATTACATGTATTACGTATGTAAATATTTTATATTGATCGTAAGTCCTCGGAACCCCAGCACCGACCCCCTCCGTCTCCGCCCAAATTCCATCTTATACCCTCCATTACCTTAGTGAGCGGGCTTAAATATAAGATTCCCATCAGCAAGTGCCGCTAGCACATGAATCACAGTTTACAATTCTTTGAAATAAAAATAAATAAAAGCCTTACAGTAGCAATAGGCAGCCCGCTCAGTGGGTAGAGAAGATTATCTCCACATTTATGCACCTCTAACCACAGTTGACACAGGAAGAGGGAGAAATGCTCCCTGGCACTGTA
The DNA here is from genome assembly GCA_022606495.2 of Halesus radiatus. Classification (NCBI taxonomy): domain Eukaryota; kingdom Metazoa; phylum Arthropoda; class Insecta; order Trichoptera; family Limnephilidae; genus Halesus; species Halesus radiatus. The sequence goes on from JAHDVE020007123.1 coordinate 108,432, forward strand.
CACAATTTTTTTACAATACAGTATATTAATAAAGTACTGAAAACAAGGAACGTATGATACGTCCATTACTGCGGGCAGACCACCTACTGCTACTGACGACTGCGCATCGCACTGAATATTTTTTACACGTTCATACGTTGTTTTACCACACATTCCCCTCAGACATATCATTTCTATGGCATTCAGTCTTCTTTCATCCTCCCTCTGCCAGTTCCATACCTCACTGCCATACATCAGGGTTGGTATCAGCACTCCATTGTGAACTGCTAGCTTAGCACAGAAACAGGGTGTATTTATGAGATGATCTTTATTAACTTTTAAATAATGATTTATAAATCTCTATATATAAAAATGAATGTTTGTCTGTCTGTCCTCGATTTTCTCGAAAATTACTAGACCGGTTTCGCTGAAAATAGCACAGTTTATTCTTATTAGTGCCGGAAAGGTTTAGAGAGTAGTTTGAATGAAATTCAAAGTTTTAAAACGAAAAACATTGAACCCGCCATGTTGTATTGAGGTTAGTCCATAGATATACCACAGATTACATATTCAAAAGAAGAAGGTTCGTTTGGGTAGAATATTTTCAAAATGGAAAACACAAGTAGGTACTTACTTAAAAACTTTTTTATTTCGATACATTTAAAAAATATATATTTTGAATACGACAATATTGTCAAATTGTTTATTTGTTTAGAGATAGCAATAGTCGTCGCAAGGCATTACTTTCGATATCAAATCAATTATGGCACCCAAACGACAAGCAAGAATTCACAACTTATAACTTTATTAATAAAACAAAAAAAATTACGAGCAAGGCCGGGTACACATCAGCTAGTTCTATAATAAAACTTAACTAACTAACTAACCATCACGCCGTTTCCCCGCAGGGGTAGGCAGAGAGGATGGACCGCCAAACAACTCGATCTTGGCATACACTTCTTGCTTCATTCTCATTCATATGTGAATGCCAAGATGTATGAACATCGTCTCATACATTCTCTTCTATTATTCGTACTTCTGACATGGCCCGACTCAAGTATTTGATTAACTTGATCCTGCCATGTCTTCCTCGGGCGTCCCCGGCTTCTTCTTCCATTCACATTCGCGTCATATATTCTCATTGCACTCCTTTCTTCGTTCATTCGCTATACATGCCCAAACCATCTAAGCGTTCCTTTCTTAATCTTGCTCATAACGCATTGCATTCTTTACGATTCTCAATATTTTTCACACGATCATACATGGTTTTATCACACATTCGCCTCAGAGATCTCATTTCTACGGAATTCGGTTTACTTTCATCCTTCCTTTGCCAATTCCATGCCTCACTGCCATACATCAGGGTGGACTGCTAGCTTCACTTCTTATAATAAAACTTATGTATTCAGAATCAGCGTTTAGTGATATATGTGAATGTATTTTAATGCGATAATGTTTTTTTAAGTAGAGTTCCTTATTCAAACCAGAAAACGGATTTTGTAAATCAATTAACATACGTATATTGCAATATTTTACTATATAAGTATGTAAGTAAATGTAGTAGCAAATTCTCTGAAAATAACCAAAGACATGCAAATAAATAGACATGAAAATAACCAAAGACATGCAAATAAATAGACATGAAAATAACCAAAGACACGCTCCCCTTTGATCGTTTTAATTTTCCGGCCATCTTCCTCTGCCAGCAGCGTCTTCATTTACAAAGGAAATATTATACTCTATCTTTCTGCTTGTCACCGAAACGCGACGCGCTCAATTTAAGAAATAACGAATATTGTTTGTATTATTTATTTTCGTTCGTTTATATAAAACATCTTGTATCAAGTTTATGTGCGATTTAAACTACACATATCAAAAATACACTCGCCAAAATACGGGCCGAAATCATTGGAATACATTGCGTTCACCAGCTGTAACAAGATGCCCGAGGAATAAGAAACTACAGTGAAAAATATAATTGCTTTAAAAATATGTATTCATATAGATCAGCAAACGCCGATTCTGAATATATAACTTTTATTAACTATAATTATACGTAGAATGTATAAATCTTTATTGAAACGTGAATAAAAAAATCATCTCATCAAAACACTTTGTTATGTTGGTACCGTTGCATTTGGAACAACTGACATCAAATGCGCATTCTGTTTATTTTTCAATTTTGTTTTGTATTAAAAATATGTATTTTTTTCAGTTTTGACAATTTTTCAACTTAACTTGGGTGACTTTGAGCTCTAAAATTGTTGTTCAACATAAAAAACTATTATTAATTAAAGAAATTGGAGTGTTCACGAGAGTTAACTTTTCTTGTTCACTTTGATTCAAATAATTAAACAATATTTGGATTTAATTATCCTTTATTTTATAACATTTAAAATACAACAAGTAACGTACAATTTCAAAAGGAATTATCATGTGAGCAATACGACAAGCAACTGCTTGGATTCACTCGACAAGATAGATTAATTCACTTAGGGTGAGGCAGCCACTTTTATAGCTGTCCTGATTAATCTAATATCTAAAGTTTATTTGGTACAAAACAACAAAATAGTATTATCAGTTACGCAACGGATGTTGACGTTTTGTATTGAGTACATATGCATCGATATAAGACGGAACTAGATAATGTAATCTTATTTGAGAGTTCAATGCACTATTTTATCAACTAGACAAGATGAAGTGAGGAATGAAGTACGGGGCGTCCTGTGTTGTCTTCTTGGAGGTGAAGGTCAGCTGGGGTAGTTAACTCTCCCCCCTTTAAATGGGAACTCCTTCGGGATGCGAAGAGTTTACATATTTTCCATAGGATATATCCAATTGCCATTATTATTAGGCAACTTGTTAGTGTGATATGTAGACTTCCACTGGTGGAGGTGGTTTCTGTCACGTTGGTGGTGATGCTGGAATCTTCGTGTGGTTTTTCTATTTCGTCCATATGTAATGTGGGTAACTGTAATACATGTAGTTCTTCTCTGGAATACGTAATGACTAATGTTTCCTTGTTTATAGTCCGTCCCATATTAAATGTTTTTCCTTGTATGCTGCATTCATCGTTGGTCACGAGTACTGATTTAGAAATAACAATACTCTGTTTATGTTGTGGGCAATGTGCTTGTAGTGGGGTGGGCTTGTCACGAAATACATACATCATATTGTCTCCTATAATATGGGTATATTCTTCTGGGCATGTGATCTTGTGAAGGCTGCAGTTCTGCTCGTTTTGGGTTTCTAACACCAAGGTGGTGCAATCATCAATGGTATTTACTTCTTTGTTACATAAGCTGTTTTGGTCCGAGATTATTTGGCATTTGCTTGCGACATACATTTGTTTTCCATCTCTCAATATTCGTCTGGATGGGAGGTGGGGTTGGAAGCATTGGGTACCTGGTTTGGATATTATGGGAATAATTTCATAATACATGTATACTGTATTCTCTACTAGTGGAAGGGATAGAATAAAATGCAAGGTTTGCTTGGTTTTTATGAGTTGAACTTGTAAAAAGCGTTGAATAATATCAAAGTCTTTAGAAAATAAGTTTTCTGAATTTATTTGTGATATTGAGTCCATGAAGACTTTTGGTTTAATAATGCTAGGGTGGTACATTCCATGAGCGGCAAAGGTAATTGCTTCCGTGATTCTAGTTACTAATTCAGTTATTGTTTCCGTTTGATAAATTAAATGGGTGATCAACAAATCAGTTTGATCTTCATAATGATCGTGGCTTATTTGAGCCCATATAACTAATTGGTTAAGTGAAATATTTTTAAGTTTAGTGTAATAATCTTCTAAGGTTTTCGAAGTAACAGAGATTCGTTGTTGATTCAAATGTAGATTACTTTCCATTTGTTGCGTTATCTTATTCATATCATTATCATCTAAATTTCCCGTTATTAATTTAATTACCGACCCGATACCATTTGTAAGACCTCGTTTATGTCTAGTTACAATAAGGTTATCTATCAATGCTTTATTATGGTCAATTAAATATTTTAAACGTTCTAAGCCTACATTAGGTAAGGTTACATTATTATTTCTTATAAATTTATTGTAATTAAAATATAACTGTAATCAGTTCTTTTCTACAACATTCACTGACGATTTGGTATAACTTGTCGTCATTGATAATTACCGCATATTTATTCTTGTTTAAATATTTTACATAATTTAAAAATATACATTGCGCATTATCGAGGGGGATACACCAAACATGATCCGTACCTGCTTCTTTTGTTTTCAATTTACGTAATTCCTGATTACATGATTCTGTAAATATCCTATTCATACGTGGGGGTGGATGCTTGTGACGAATCGGGATTCCTCCATTATCGTCCACATGGCTATGCATGGTGTCGGCGACACTCTGGGCATCCGAAGTGATTTCTACTCGTAACGAGTATTGATCATCACTAACCTCACTATGATGGATCTCTACTCTAGATAATAAGTCGGCTACATGGTTTGTACAGCCACGTTCATTATTCTCCAATAATTCATCAAGTTCGATTATGTCCATTACATGGAATAGTTGAACTTGCTTTGTTGGAGTTTTTTTTTTTTTTCAAAATGCGTCACAACCGTACCTCTATGGGTCGTTATGGTGTGCGCCGTTCGTACCGAAAATTCTTTGTTAATTTAGTTGCAAAAAAAAATATATATATATATGAGTAGAGCCTGAATGATTTGAACTACCAGTATCGATTAAAAATTTATGTTTTATGGAGCTTCTACATATGGAAGTCCATTACAATAAATAAATTAATGAATGTGGTTTAGTTGGACGAGGTTTTTTGGGGATCTTCTTCGTTCGCCCAAAAATCCTGGCCTCCGTGATCACATTGAAATAGCTCCTGTGCCGTACGTCCATTACCCAAGTCTATGACTGGGCCTTTGAACGAGCGTGGCATAGGCGCTGTCCTCATACTAACATCCTCGTTACGGCGTTGTGGGTTTCCTAGATATTTAGAATTATTTTGTTGCGGCATGTTATTATTTTGAACCCCGAAATTCTGTCCGGGTTTGTTATTCGTGAAGTTATTGTGTTGCCACGGTTTATGATTATTATTATTATTAAAATTGGTATGATTCGTTCTATGACCGTTTGGATTATATTGTGGGTTATTAAATGTTCTATTGAAGTTTTGTCCGAACTGAGTTGGGTGAAATTTATTTTGCGTTGGTTGTGGGGAATTAGGCACACGTTTAGTTCTGTTACAGTGGAGTTCACCATGCGCCTCCAACATACGTATCTCAACACACAGGGTGTCGTAATTTTTGTTAGATTTGCACATTTAATATGTGTGGGTAAAAAATTTAACAACGTATTACGTGCCGTGTCTTTATATGGTTCCATTAGGAGCTGCGCACTCGCTGGTCCATATTGGTCCGAAATTTTAATTTTTATTGAAAATAATATTTGATTCATTTCATGAATCAGGGTTCCGAAATCTCTATTTCCCCGATTGAAGTTAATTAGCTCGGTCTGAAGTAATGTGACCGACTTGTTGTCACCACATTCAATTTTTAACGATTCCAAAATTTTTTCGATATTATTTTCGTGATCGTTCATAAGGATCACATGTAATGCCTTGCCGCGCAATCTCGAAATTACTCTTTCTACATTGCTTGGGGTATTGCCGTTTCGTGCAATGTAACCCCTAGCTGATTTTATAAACAAATTAATATCTTGCGCAGAACCGTCATACTCCAGAATCGACTCTGAGTATTGGAGAGCGGATCTCTCGTTTGGCTGTGCCATTTTATAAAAAGATTTTTTTTTTTATGGATTTTATCTCTAACCTTTTGGATAAGGTAGGGAAAGGATCTATCGTACGGATGGGATAGACGAACAATTGAAAAATGTACTTACATGAATGTTGTCGCAGCGATCTTCAGCATGTTTTCGCAGTTAACGATTTTTTTTTGATTGGTCCTTCGCGTTGAGGTATTTAAAAACACCTAGGGAGTCCTGGCTACGGCCAAGTTTAACAGCTTCCCCGAATTTTATGACCCACGTACTGGGCGCCAGTTAACTTTTCTTGTTCACTTTGATTCAAATAATTAAACAATATTTGGATTTAATTATCCTTTATTTTATAACATTTAAAATACAACAAGTAACGTACAATTTCAAAAGGAATTATCATGTGAGCAATACGACAAGCAACTGCTTGGATTCACTCGACAAGATAGATTAATTCACTTAGGGTGAGGCAGCCACTTTTATAGCTGTCCTGATTAATCTAATATCTAAAGTTTATTTGGTACAAAACAACAAAATAGTATTATCAGTTACGCAACGGATGTTGACGTTTTGTATTGAGTACATATGCATCGATATAAGACGGAACTAGATAATGTAATCTTATTTGAGAGTTCAATGCACTATTTTATCTACTAGACAAGATGAAGTGAGGAATGAAGTACGGGGCGTCCTGTGTTGTCTTCTTGGAGGTGAAGGTCAGCTGGGGTAGTTAACTCGAGCAAACCAATTATCAATACGGATATTATGATAATGTTAATGCTCAACACTATTATTATTCTTTGAGTTAAAGTCTCTAAAAAGGTATATAATTTTTTTACTCATGTTTAGTTATGGTTAACCATGAATAAAATATAAAATTGTGTACGGTAAAGCTCATCCTCGTTTTGACATTTGACATTCTAACCTCAAAACTGACCGCCTATAGGTTTTGAGCGTTTTGGCCAGCTTTGAAAAATTGAAACTTTGAAAAAAAAAATTATTATGAAAACTAACTTTAGAAAAAATAAAAATACTGATATTTAAGTTTGAACGTTGTTAATAATAATATAAAATGGACTGGAGTTCCTTATTGAGAGATGCGTGTGCTTCGGACAAATGTCGAAATGATGTTCTGAAATCTTTTTTTTTTTTAATCTTTTTGGAAAACCTTTTATTACGGGTATTAACTCTCTTCTGATAGCCGTCCTAAAGCTTTGTAGATTCTGATGTAGGTATATTTCTATCCTGTAAAACATTGTTATGTATTTCTATTGTATCTGTATGTTTCGAGTCTGTACATTTATTAATGTTATTTTCCTGTTGTGTGAATATATATATAAATATATATTTTTTGTATATTCATACATTTTTGTATATCAATGGACAATTTGAAGCTTACGATCACCTAATTAAAGTTAAAACAATGGTAAAATTAAAACATTTTATCACATAAACAAAATCACAACGCGAGATAAAGATATAAACTCATAGAAAACAGTTTCGCCTACCATAACCTCTCCCTCTTATTCGCAAAGTACGCACGTAACAGAAAGAGATCCACTATGATAAAAACAAAATGTATTCCGCCGGTATTACATCGTGGGAAAACATCGGTACAGTTTTCGTGAGAGTTCGTTCGACCAATCATGGAACGTCTTTGTGTTATGACTTTTTTACCAATTTACAAGACGGATTTATTATATTAATATCGAAATATTTGTTTATATTCAGAACGGGAGTTTTTTTAACCTATCTGCACTTTTTTTAAAACTATATTTCACTCAAATTGCCATCATATGTAACAAACTTAAGACATAAATATTTTTCAAGAATCTTACTTAAAAATATTTCTACAAAAAAAAAAACACAAACGATACCAATAAATCACACATAAAATAATATTTATTTATAATTTCTTCAAATGGTTGATAACTTTGTGGCGTCATTATTAATTATATAATTAAAAATACACTTTGTATACACCAGTTTAATTAAAATATATAAATATTTCTACATGTTTCGATAGCAAAGCTATCATCTTCAGGAATAAATGAATACTAAAAAATAATTTCAAGTTTGGAAAAATGATAAAAATTTTAGAATAATAATTTAAGAATATACAAAATATGAGCATAAACAAAAATGAATAAAATTAGGTAAGATCATAAATGCTAATAATAATAATAATAATAATAAATGTTTATTCCGGTATGTGGGGAGGTTAGTGCAGTCCCACACATTCCATACAAATAACGAAATAATTATAAAACATTGAATAATACATTTAAATTATAAATATAAATAAAAATTATCATTATGAATATTAATATGAAAATAAATTTAAGAGATAGCTATTTTTAAAAAATATTTGATTATTTATTAAATTTAATTCGCTATTAACACTTTTTAACATGTAGAAATGTTTATATAATTTAATTAAAGTGGTGTATACAAAGTGTATTTTTAATTATATAATTAATATTTATTTATTATCTAATACAAATAGCTTCTTTCAGCTATCCAATTTTTCAATATATTTATTAATTGTTTAGCTTTAATTAATGAAGTTTTTTACTTAAACAGCTAGCAATCATGTGATCTAAAGTTATTTGTCCATATTTGTTTGTGTGCTTAAGAACCACTAATCCTTCGTTAAAATTGAGACGAGTATATTAAGGGTTATTAATGTGATGAAATATAATTTTAAGTCACAGAATTATAGTACACAATGAAATAACATTACTTTTATGAGTCAGTTTAGGGCTGGGAGAAATATCTCCCCAAAATATTGTACGGCTATTTCCTTTCTGGGAGAAATATCTCCCTTAAATACTGTACGGCTATTTGTTTTCTGGGAGAAATATCTCCCAAAAAGACTCAAGGGGTTAAACGATGAATGGTTTCCGAAATTCAAAGATGCATAATATATATCAGGATTTTCTTATTTCTTAACCGTGCAACAAAATTGAGAGAAATAAAAATGTTACCTATATTTATTCTTTGAAGTCGTTTCTCTTCACAGTCGAGTTGAAGCAAAAGTGTGAAACGTTTTCACGGTAGAGATACCCCAGGGCTATTTCTGTTCCGCTGAACTCATTCAAAGCAAAATGGTGAAAGAGCAACTGTCTACGGGTTTTGAAGACGTGTTTCAAACAATCATTTCAAAGGGTTTTATAGTCAAATATCTCGCTAAATAGAAAATCATTTAGTGTTCATAGTTAAAATAATTTTCAAAGCTTCAATTTTTCAAAGCCCGCCAAAAAGCTTCTAGTCTATGGCCGGTTGGTTTTGAGGTTATAATGTAATATGAATATTTTTTACTTATTCTATAAGTGACTTTAGGTAAGTACTAACCGGCTAGCCTAGCTAAGCAATTTAATATAATATATATTTTGTATATACTGTTCGTTTAAATTTGTCGAATTTCCTCCCACGGAGGACATCACATCAATAATTCGAAATTCCAGAGACTTGAGGAATATTTCAACACTAAAATTATTATACTCTTCCTTAGTTCGTAGTCAAGTTGAATATAATTCTTCTATATGGTCCCCTCACTATAAAACTCACTTTGATTCAATTGACAAAATTCAACATAAATTTCTAAGATATGTTAACTATAAACTCGGTTTACCTATTGAAACTATAAATTACAATTACTTGAAGGAAGAACTAAAATTATTAAAACTCTCAGATAGAACACTTGTTTCTGACCTGACTTTTATTATCAAAATTGTTAATGGTTTTATAGCCAGCCCTGATATAATCAGCTTAATTAAATTTGATATTCCAACTAGAACTACTCGATCTAAAATTTTATTCAATTGTAATAATAATTTCAGGACTGAGTAATTCAAAAATTCTCTTGTACCTAGACTTCACGCAGAAGGTTATACTTTTTCAGACACAGTAGATATGTTCAACTGCTTGGAATACAAATACAAACAGAGGATTATTGCATACATCCTCAACAATTATTAAGATATGTGTCTAAAGTATAAGTATCAGTGAATGTGAGGTATGTTTTGAATATTCGCCTCTGTTGCAAATTATTTTGTATGGTACTTACACCATGTTATTCCTGTATTTATTCATGAGGCAAATGAAATATTTAGTTGTTTTATTTCACGAAGGCTATCCGTTTTATTTATGTACCTATTGTGATGTGTTTTGCACCTGTGTGACTATTGTAATTAACAAAATATATAAGAGCCCATATATGGCGTATACGAGTATAATATAATAAATAAACAATTACGACAGTAAGGAACTTGTACATAACACAAGCTCTCTGTAAATTTTTTAACAACATTGATACTGCCATAAGATCACAGCAATTGCGCAATACTAGAATGGGTTTTTCTCTAATGCATCAACCGGCAAAAAACAGAGCATCATTTGGACAAAGGAGTTTTTCTTGTAAAGCTCCTTTGTTATATAATAGGCTCAGTGACAACATTAAAACTATAAATACGCTAAATTTATTTTTAAAAAATGGTCAAAAAGTATATGTTCGCTGAGAATGGCGATTTCGCTTTATCCATGTTATCCCTTATGTTGTAATCAATGATGAAACTTATGTATGATTGGTATTATCATTATTATTTACTTATTATTACTTATTTATTACTACTTACTGTTTTTTTTACCTACCTATTATTTACTTATTACTATTTACATAATTTTATTTACATATTATTATTTACCTATTTTTTTTATTTTATTATTATGTACTTATTACTGTTTACATAATTTTATTTAGTTATTATTATTTACCTATTTTTTTATGTACTTATTACTGTTTACATAATTTTATTTAATTATTATTATTTACCTATTATTATTTATTATGTACTTACGACTATTCACTTTTTATTTATTTTTTATTATTATTATTTACCTATTATTATTTATTATGTACTTACGACTATTCACTTTTTTTATTTTTTATTTTTTATTATTATTATTTAGTATTTATTATTTATCTACTATTATTTACTTATTAATATTTACTGATTATTATTAAATTGTAAAGCCGCTCATCTCAACACAGAATTGTCCTAGTGAAATGAGTGGCTAATGTTTTTTTGTTTTTTTTTTATATTTAAATTTAAGAATAAATAAATTGTAAAGACATCATACTTACAAAATACCAGCTTAAAGTTTTTTTCGAAAAATGTTATTACGATATGTAAACATATCGGAAGAAGAAATGGCATGTCCCTGCTAGCTCGCTAAATGAATAATAGATAACTATTCAACATACGTTAAATAATAATTATTGTCGATAGAACCATTTAAAGGCTATCAAACTAAACAACCTCGTTATAGCATTATGTCGTTATAATACAGTACGGTTACAATGGCAATTATCGCCAGCATCATCGATATATTTGTTTATGAACCCCAACCCTAACTTAGAGTTTAATGGCTGGTCATTAGCGATGCTAATTGGCGGGTAAAGCGGGAAAAACGCGGGAAAACATGGCGGTAATTGATTTAGGGTTAGAAAAACGGCATCGATACATGGTAAACTCTATTCGGTACGTATCTATATTATATTATGATTCACATATCGATGAAAAATGACCTCAGGACATCTAATAACGTATAAATCTTGTTTTTCTAATTAAATTACTAATGTATATTTTTTTATTAAAATTTTACAAAAAAAAATACAATGCAAAAATTTCTGATAAACTACTTTTTTGTAGTTTGTCTAACGGAAACTTGTTATTCAAAATTCAATGTACAGTTAAGGTTACAAAATGTGTATATATCTATATAAAATAGAAAACATATGTAACAAACTTAAAGCATAAAAATTTCTCAAGAATCTTACTCAAAAATATTTCTACAACAATAAAATAAAATAAAAATATAAACGACAACAATAAATCGTAAATAAAATAATATTTCCTTATTATCTAATACAGACAGCTTCTTTCATCTATCCAAGTTTTCAATATATTTATTAACTGTTTAGTTTTAATACAGTTTTTATTTTTTATTTAAGCAGCTAGGAATCATATGAGATAAAGTTATCAAAATCATAACTTTACCTAGAAGTTTTACCTAGAACATTTGTTTGTTTCTGAAACAGCCGTACAATTCTGGCATCGTGAAGTTTGCGCACAGCTGTTTCTGATTTGAATTCAAAGGTGAACTTAATTGTATTCAGTACGCAGCGTCATTTCCATCATCAGAATTAAATGTATAAAAATAAAAAAAGCTGCCATATTTTTTGTTTGATTTTTCATTTGATTGTGATGAAAAGAAATTTGGAAAAAACAGTAGGGAGAGAAGAAAATAATACAGGTTTTACAGGTAACATAATTTTTAAATATAAGGCTTGTTTTTGTTGTATGAGATATTCATTCAATTCGTTTAAAAAGCGTCCTCCACAGTTAAATAATCAAATTCAAAAGATTAAAATTATCAGAATTAACCGGACGAAAAGAAAAGAAAACAAATAATCATTTTTCTTTGACTCCATTTGCCTACCGCGTCGCTTTTGAACTGGGGTAATTAATTTTTTTCAAATTTTGTAAAAACTGTTAATAGTTTGTTATTTTAACTTATTACGAGTTTAATCTGCTTTTTTTCCTTCCGCCTATGTCAACAATTTATGCCAGTGGTTCCAAAACGTTGTCGATTCGCGGCGCCCTTGCTAAATCCAGTTCTCACAAACGCTTTCGGTGTCAATTTAAAAAAGAAAAGTATTTTACGAAATAGGCGTTATTCTTTGGAATAAAACTATCCCACTTTACCCTCAAAAAATTTCAATGGGATCATTATTAATCAACAACAAAATAATGTATTTAATCATTGTAGAAAATAATATTAACATAACATAAATGAAACATGAAAACGGAATAAACGACAGAAAATAAACAGATTTCTGTCGCATCTGGGACCCAGGACCTCTGCCTATCCGGGGCAACCGCTTAACCAACTTTGCTAACGAGACCAGTTAAATTTGTGTCAAATTGTGTTTGAGAACCTATGCTTTAAAGCGAACGCTGTCAAACTCAAATATGAAAAAAACATTTTTAATGTGAAGAACACGTGTCAACGACAAATTGAATAGATTGGTGTTGCCATAGTAATGACATTTTATAATTCCAAAAAAATAACCGGTTTGAGTTGTCATCGCGTTTGGGTCTCACTCAGGCGTCGTGATTTTAAATCCTCGGCTGGCTAAGTTCTCAATCACGACACAAGCAACATCTTCCGCTTACTGTGTTGGTAGAAGGAGATTTTCATTTATTGTCAGGTTATTGGTAACCTGCTAATATTTCTCTTTCTATAAATATAATGTGGACAGTTAAAATATCTGCAATTAAATGACAAGACGTGTTTACGGATATTTCATCGCCAATCTACAAATAATATTCTAAGCTAAATATTTCACCTTTATAATAAAAAATGATTGTAAAAACTTTGAATAGTACGCACCGCCCCTGCTCGAATAGAGAACTACATACATAATTTATTAAAAACTTACCCAAATTATCCATAGAAGGCATTTATAAACTTGCTGTCAAACTAAACAACCTCGTTGGATCATTAAATTGTTATTAGATTACATGTTTATAATTAATTACTTATTATTCACAACATCGGTGGGAGAAAAGACCTTGGAATATGACAATACCTCCAGCTGTTGACACTGGCGCCATCTAGCGGCCCGAGTTGCAAGAATTGGTTTTTTAATTCATTTTAATAGATTTTCCGTGGAATATATTCCTAATTAATTACGTAAATCGAAAAAAATATATATATATGTACCCTGCATATGACTTTACCGCTTTTTTACTAAAAAAAATAAATTATATTAACAGTTATAAGCCTCGCCGCCCGCCAGTCGCGCTCAGTCTGGTGGATTAGACAGAGAATAAAACAATTTTACAATAAATTGTGATAAATTTCTTATTTATTATACTTCTTTTATCTCAACATATCACACTTTTTATTTCATTTATATATTTTCACTTCTTCGATAGATGTAAAATAACCCTGTGGTGTCATTTGGAAGCTTTGCTTCCGAAACATGTTGATATTTATATATTAAATAGTGGTTTATTTCTCATTCACTTAATATATATATGCTTTAAAGAGAAATAAATATTTATATGTCCTCATTAACGCACATATAAATAAAAATGAATGATAAGAATTGAGGAAGTCTAAAAATAAGAAATTACAGAAAAATTCTTAGAATTTATTAAAAAAGTATTTTATTTCCTTTATAAACCACCAGACTGAACGCGAGCGGCGAGCGGCGAGGCTTATAACTGTTAGTACAAACCTAGTAGCCTCTTTAAATGTTCTTTTTTTCAATTTTGAGCAAAAAAACAGTATACTCCTATGTAGGTTACCTAAAATTTATGTTGATGATGAGCTGATGGCCTACCCGGCCTTGCGAGGATTTTTTTTTAATAAAGTTATGTAGTTGTGAATTCTGGCTTGTCGTTTGGGTGCCATAATTGATTTTACAGCGAAATTAATGCCTTGTGACAACTATTACTATCCCTAAACAAAGAAACAAAAAAACAATAATTTTAAAAATTTTATTTCATTCCAAAAAAGTTTTTTTTTCCAAATATATTTAGAAATAAAACGTTCTTAAGTAGGTACCTACTTGTGTTTTCAATTTTGAAAATATTCTACTCAAGCAAACCTTCTTCTTTTGAATATGTAATCTGTGGCTAACCAGAGTGGTATATCTATGGGCTAACCGAAATGAAACATGGCGGGTTCAATGTTTTTTTATAATAATTTTAAAACGTTATAGCTACAGTTGTACATATTGGATTTCATTCAAACTATTTATGTAAACCTTCCCGGCACTAATAAGAACAAACTATGCTATTTTCAGGGAAACTGGTTGAATAATTTTCGACAAAATCGACGAAAGACAAATATTTTACAGAATTCCGCCAAACGCGGGCCGCTAGAGACGCTAGTGCACCATGTTTCCATATCAATGTATAAGAAATATCAGGAGCTGGAGGTATTGTCATATTTCTACGGTATTCGATGAGAGTAATAAAAATTAATAGGTCACCAATTATTTACAAGTCCCCAACAAGTAATAGTCGGTTATCGACAGTGCTAATTGGTGGGTAAAACGCGGGAACCATGTCGGTAAAGTAGAAACCTGTGTATACAATTATTTAATTCCCGCCCATAAGTACAACTTGAGACGCTTTACTGTGCAGTCTGTGGCGTCACCATTGTAGATTTTATGAATACAAAAATCTATGGATTAAAATACATTTCGTTGGTTCTTTAGTTCCTCGTTTGGCCGCCTGCAATTTTTAATGTATTCGACTGAAATAAGAAATCATAGCCGCCATCTTTATTAACCACTTCGTTCATAATTTATGATGGATACACTGTCTTTAATTCCACAGTGGACAACCAATGAAACTTTGTTACCAAAGGGGACATGGGAAGAAATTAGAGATAAGTTGAATCCCCTCCACCTTTCCTTTATTGAATTCTTCGTCAATATCATATTCGCATGCTGATTTAAAAAACCGGAGCAACATTCCGGTTAAGTACTACTATTTAAGCGTCTCACTGTAGTGATTATCTGGGTTGAATTCGGGATTATGAAATAGAAAACATAATCTGTTTTTAATTCCGTATCAGTATGCACTTTTAATCACACTACGGATACAATTAAAAATTATAAATCAAATTTTACAAATTACGACATTTTAAAATTTAAAAATTGCACTTTACATATTTCATCACTTCCTTCTTAAATTTCAACACATTTTCCTCTTCTTTTATATTGTTGGGTATTTCTTGAAAGACCTTCATCGCTCTATATAGTAATGTGTTTTACGATTTTTTTTTCTTTCGAAGGGAAGACTTATTTCATTTCTTGTTGTAGTTTGTTTCTTTGTTCAATAATTCAGAATTTTATCGCCGTTAAACGTTAAAGAAAAGAACAAATATATGTTAGTATATAATTTGCTTAAAAGACAATATGTTTAGATCCCTTAACATTTGTTTAAACTTCGGAATATTTGTTTCGTCTTAAAATTATTCTCATGGCTTTGTTTTGCAAAACAGTTAGTCGTCTAAAATCAATAAAATTCTCCTCTTTTGACAAGAACATACCACTTTTTTCTGTATTTCAGGACATTTTCTAGTATTTTTTTGAACATTGCTGTTTTGAACCCGTTGGTAATACCCCTACAACAATTCATATCGGGAACAATGATGGCATTGTATACAGTTTTACAGTAGTGAGACAGACATTTTTAGCAATCGTAGTGGAATCTAAAATAACACCTTAATATTTCTTTTCGGATACTTATCAAAGGAATATCTACTATTATTTTATTTCCCATATTCATAAATTCATCTTTCATCCGACTGATTAAACAAACCGGAGCAACGTTCCGGATTACTACATTCTAATCCGAGCACTGGCGTGATTATCTGTGTTTTATTGATAATAATGCGTAATAGGTTCATGAGACATCCGATTTAATTTCCAAATCGTATTAATATTATCTTCCGTATTATTACCTCCCCCGTTCTGTGATACTGCATTATTCACTTGTCCACATTGTTTGTATTTAGTTACACGAATTGAATGACGTGTAATTATTTATGGCTGAAATCCCACACTGGCTTTCCGTGCCTGCTCACCCCAGCCGTGGAGTGGGACGTCATTTCCCAATGAATAGATTATAGAAATCCTCAAGGGAAATAGTAGGGTGACCAAATGTTGGTTATGTAATTTATTTATGCTTCCTATTTTAACGTTTAAATTGCGCACTTTTGTAGAAACTTTAACTAGCAGAATAATAATATAATTCAACATTAATTTTATCATAATATTCGTATTGACCATTGGTTTGCCCATGAATATTCATATTGCTTTAATTTAATAGATTTTTTTTATATATAACATCAATTATAGAGCTTAAAGTCACACAAATTAAGCATGACTTTCGCCAAAACTAAAAACAAAAACAAAAATAAAATAAAAATTTCCATACAAATCCAAAACCAGAATACTCGCAGCTGAGACCCGTGACGTCAGCTGTTCCGAATGCAAATGGCACCAATATAACAGTATGTTTTGATGAGATAATTCTTCATTCCGCTTTAAAAAACGATTCATAAATTCTACGTGTAATAAAACTTATATATGTTGAATCGACATTTGTTGATCTATATATAAAAAAAATTAAGCCGTAATATTTTTTTGAATTGTGAGAATTCGACTGATGTTATTTGTTATTAATTTAATATTACAATATGTTACTATTTATTACCAATATGTTTTTAAATAAAAGCTAAGAAATACATGAAAACTATGTCGCCCCAATATACTGTGACAATGTCCACCCTCACAGAGCAAATCGATTTGGAATTATAGCGGCAGTCACTGAGGCACCCCACTGAAACTGTAATTATACATTAGTTCTCCTCGGCGGGGGCTGGCTCACTTCACTTGGTGGTGCATGTCCACCCGCCACTGAACTGTTCCTATTCAGGGGCGTGCGTTGCTTTTTGAGCGAGGATTAGCTGCGGCCTTCTCTTAATAAGATTTATTTCGTTTCTTGCACCACCTTACAAATGCAGAAAAATTCCATTAGAAAGGCCGTGCTGATTTTATTTATTTTTATTTAATTACGTATTCCTATAAACATTTGGTTTTGACGCTGACGTATTGCACATATCACTAGGTGTAAAACGCACGTGTTGAGGTGATAATTGACAAGAATGGTTGTTCAGATAGTTAATTATATATATTATGAAAATGAACACCGATTAAAATTTAGTATATTAAAAAAGGGGGTCATTTAAAGATTGAAAATAACTTTAAAGCACTTGAATTTCAGTTAAACAAAAATTTAGTATGAGGGTTACTACTGGTACTACTGCATCAAACAACTCCAAACAAAATAATGGAATCTTTGTGTACATAAAAAAATTATATGAAAACTACTGAAGAAGAGATTGAGCTCATAGACTCCTACTGGGTTCATATTCAGGCTACCTCCGGGATTGATATTCTAGCTGTTTATAGATCTTCATCCATATGGAATATTATCAACTTTCTAACCTTACTTGACAATATAATATCTACATATGGACTAGCTGATGTGTTGCTGCCTTGCTCGGGATTTTTCACTTGTCATTAGGGTGCAATAATTGATTTGAGAGCGAAAGTAACTATCTCCAAATGAAGAGACATTCATTTGAATATTTTATTTCATTCCAAACGTTTATTTTTTCAAAATATATATAAAACATAAAGTTCTTAAGTAGGTACCTACTCGTGTTTACCATTTTGAAAATATTCTGCCCAAAAAAACCTTCTTCTTTTGAATATGCAATATGTGGCTAGCCAGAGTGTTATATCTATGGGCTAACCCAAATAAAACATGGCGGTTTCAATGTTTTTCATACTAATTTTAAAACGTTATAACAACAGATTTACATATTGAGATTTCATTCAAACTACTCTCTAAACCTTCCAGGCACTAATAAAAACAAACTGTAGTATTTTCAGCGAAACCAGTAGAGTAATTTTCGAGAACATCGAGGACAAACAAACAAACTTATATTGATCTTTATATATATATATATATATATATATATATATATATATAGATAAAGCTTAAGCTCATCCACAAAGAGATGACTACCTAAATGTCATAAGCAACTACGGTACCTTGTTATATTAACATGCCTACTGGAATCGCTGCTGAAACTCCATCCTGTATTGATCATATTATAGGAAGACTGAAATTTCCGATTTACGCAACAATACATGAATCTACAATAACTGACCACTGTACTACAATCTTGGGAGTTGAGACCACTACTTAAAAAATCCAATTCCAATTTCACAACTTTCAAAAATTGTAACACCAAATGGAATACTATTCTAAACAATTTACAAAGGGAATTGGTAAATTTTGTATTCATTTCCGTACTCCGAACCATCTTTAAAAACAAATTAACCTACTAAACAATAATGAAGAGATTCAAACTCCAAACAACAACAAAAAACGCTATGATAAAGTCATGGATTACACCTGGACTACTAAGAGAGACAGCACTCATGAAGAAACTAGGAATGAACCAAACAATTTACCTCTTAAAAGATTTTTACAATTTTATTTTTTTAATATTTGCACGAAAGTAAGCTAACGCGTAAAAAACAAATACTGCTCAGGGTAAATCGTAGAATGTAGTAATCACTCTTGTAAAATCTGGCAAATCCTCAAGGAAATGACTTACTCGGGATAATATAATGTTAAACACGTTGAAAAACTCACAATCAACAACCAAAGCAAACAGTTTGCTAAACCCGAAGACATGACTTTTATGTTCAACTGCATTGGTACGCTTCTGCTGTATGGGCCCCACATCAGAAAAAGTATATTGAAAGGTTAGAACAAATTAAAAAAAAACTCCGATAACTCCGATATCTCGTATATATGAGAATGCACAGCGAGTACCTGAAATTTATGCACCATGAAGATTTGCTCTCTGTGACTCACTAAAGTCTCCAGTCTAGAAGGAGTAGGGCCCTTTCAGTAACAGCGTATAAAATTATACATAATGCCATAAGATGTTTGTACCAAACAACTAATTTCAGTGACGGCACCACGATCTGATATGCATACCACACGGTAGAACAGACGTCTTAGCTCAGCACAGCATGACAAGAGTATGGTGGTGCTAAATAACATATATCTTGATGTTTTCAACACAAACCTTAAAGGTTTCAAGAGACTAGTAAAAAATATATTTTAATCCTTGTCATTCCGTATAATTGCATACACATTATTGTTTTGTTAAATAAATAAAAAATATAAAATGTTACTATATGAATACATTTCATACAAAAATTGGAGCAAAATTAGCCAGTAAACTAATATATACCAAAAATCTCAACGAAACTCCACCCGATATATATACCCAAGCAAATCAGCATGCATTGACCTTTAAAGATGTATCAATTCATAATCTAGACCAAAAAAAAATTGTTTTGCCTATTTTTCAGAAAATTACCTGAAGGTAGGGCGGTTAAACATCGTTTTGTACTGCACGCCACTGATTTTTCTGTACTGAACATTGCCGGGAGAGGGGTGGGTGGGTCACCCATCGCTAATTGACAGTTTAAAACGCGGGGGGTTCTTGCTTCGAGCAAACTACGGTCTCTTGGGAAACTTCGATAATTTATTTATTTATTAATGTCTCCTACGATTTGCCGACTTTAAAACTCGATCAGTAATCAGGAATCACGTAATCGGATAAGAAAATTAAGCGTAACTGTTATAAAGCAGAAAAACTGTTTGTTTGCTTCAGCGAAAACTCTTCAATGGAGAGATCTGACATTACAAAATTCTCCCAACTTAATTAATGTCTGCAGTTTTTAGGAAACAATAGATTACGATTACAGAATGAAGGTGATATCTATGGTTAAGACAAATAATTGTAAAAAATAGGTATTTATTAATTTAGATTTACAAAACGTCATTACTATGGCAACATTAAGGTTTTTTTCATTTTGTCGTTGGTTGTCAAAAATTCGCATTTAACAATTATTTTATTTTTACTTCAGTTATTTATTAATTATTTCAATTCATTAAAATGAATAAAACAATAAACAGCGGAACGACGGAAGTTTATTTCTTCGCTATTATTAGAATTTCGAGCATTTACTGTCCAATTTAGAAGATGTTTACATACGAAATATTGAAATTACTAGTAGGCAGTATCAATTTTATACCGATTTACAACATTTTGTGTAGATTTATGACGATTTTAAAACAATTATAACCATGATTTGATGTTATCCTTGACATTCGAGTTTAACCGTTTATTGGTAAACAAAGAATAACGCCCAAAAGAAAAACATCGTAATTCATTTTCTTACATAATTATTTTATTCATAATTTTGATCTGTGATTTTTATGATTATTTCAACACTCAAAATTTCAGAAACACATCGCTTTTACATGTAATTGTCTTCCTTGCAAAGCGTTAAATAATAAAAAAGAGTTTTATCGTAAAATTGTCTAAGAATATGATGTAGAATCATCTCCTTTCGGAAAGTACAAGTGATTTCTAAATACAAAACATATGAACTTGAACCATTGTGCTTTCTCAAACTTCCTTTGATTTTCCAATGAGCCATCTTTGTGTTGTTATTTAAAACAATTTCACCTCAAGTGGCAAGTATGATTTAATTATTGCGCAATGAGAAGAATGAAATACTCGTATATACTTTTGAAATAACCTCCAAATCTGGACATCACGAGATGTTGTTTCAGAGGGAGAATGAAGCGCAACGAATAATATTCAAATTGTCACAAGCGGCACTGGTTTATACTATACAGAGTTATTCAAAATGATGTACTCAAATCGGTGATACCAACGACAAATGCTCTTTCCAATTGGAGACTCAATGTTAAAATGAAGACGAAAAGTGTACTGCACTACAGTTGCCGACTCAGTTTTACAGCACTGACGAACACAGAAAACCTTATGCTGCATTGTAACCCTTTTACTCACAACTGACACGAAATGGATGCTTGGCGACGCGAACACTCTAATGGTCGTTTAGCGGTGGGATTCGAAACTTTCGGACCTCCTCTTTTAATTTCTATGTAAATCATTCACGTGTAACGTATAATTTAAGAAATATAGCTATACGAAATTGAGTCCATCATTTTTAATAACCCAATACATGTTTTTTGAAAATTAAGACACATGGCGACATCTATGTTATTTTTAGAGTACCTACCAGTTAAAAATGTACACGAGAGGCTCAATGCAGTTCAAATTAGTTTCTTTTTAGCGAATGGAAAATGAGGAAAAGAGAATTTGCCGAAGTTTCGTTCGTCGGATTTTACTAGCGGGCGGGACCAAAGTCACATACCTTCATGATGTATCTTCCGCCCCGCCCCAAATACAATATATACCCACCTTCCGCCCTTCCACCCCACCTACTTTATTACAATTTAATCATTACCAATGAACGAAAATTCCACCCAGAAATCTCTACATTACTATCGAAATTCATTTGTTAACTTCGTATCGGAGTTATGAATGGTACGGATAATTTTGCCCCCCATTTATCAATACCTCCGAGTATTGTGGAAGACACACATAATACCCATGTAGTAGAGTTGTAGAATATCTTCAATCTTCCTCCTCCCCATCTCCGCCTTTCTTTCCCAGCTCCCTTCAACCTCACAACGTACCCCAATTGGGAATGCCATAGTCTCACTGTCTCCGGACATTTGGGCGGAATTCACATAAAATATTTAAGAAACGCTAACCTTAACTTTTAGCGCGCCATAATTCCCATCGCATACCCAAAATTTGTATCCGTTGAACGCCGGCGTATCCGATCGGCAAAATCATTTCTTTGAACATAAGTAGCTATTCTGGAGAAATTACTTATGATAGATATATGCATTTTTTATATATATGTAACACATTATCTGGCAAGATGGTGCATTTTGCAAAAAACCACTAGGTTATTACGAAAATTTACTTGGCACACTACCGAAGTATTAATTTGCTGGTTCTCGACGTTCCAAAGGTTTAAAAGACCCATTTTCAAAATTCAATTGACATGCGCGCAAATCGCAAGTTGAAAATGGCTTGCACAGTGAAAATCTCAATTATTTGCACGCAAGCGGTAGGTACTGCATGAGCTTTCCACTGTGCAAGCTTCTTGCATAATTAATGGGTACCTTCATAATTTTTACTTTCGTAATTTCCGATAGATGGCACCAGTAAAGGTGTAATGACTAAAGACCTGAAAAATTCGCGTTATTTTTGGGAACATTGGGTTATTTTTCAGCAAAAACGATGTTATTTTGCTATAAAAGTGGCGTTATGTTACCTTTTTGATATTTTGGGATAATAGGAGCACTTTAAAAATATATATGTAGATGTTATTTTGATAATTGAAAAAAGAATAACAGTACATGGCGTTTTCGACATGACCATTTAATGGCTATCCATGCTTGTCAAAACCATGGATAAAGACATTTTTAGAACATACAATATTACTTTCTTATTTTAAAATACCATAATATTACGTAAAAAATACAGAATCTCCGCGTTATAAACCCGAAAATTGCGAATTTCGCATTATTCTATTATAAAAAATCGCGATATCGCAAATGCGAAATTTGCGGGTCTTTAGTAATGGCAGAGAAATTAGCCAATGTGCGTAGCTAAGTTACCCGCACCTCCCCATGCCTTGACCGCCGGAGAGTTTTGTCTTGGGGGAGAGCGGGAGCTAACGATGCACTCGACTCACACAATGGTTCCGTTATGAGTTATGAGGGGCAGTTGTGAACACAGAAGAAAGCCATAAATTTGCGCCAACTTAGTTTCACTAGCATCCGCCAGGGGCGGGGGCCGCTGACCACTTCTTATTGAGATTTATAGGAAAACTTTCAGAATTTCTGCCATCTTTTATCTAATGGATGTTCCGCAGTATTTTACGTAATACTACGCCACAAATTTATTTGCTTCTGAAGTAATTATTAGGAAAGATTTAATTTGCCATCTGACATTTAAAAGTAGGCATAATTGAGGACTCTTCGAACGTTTAAAGGGTTTAAAATAGCAACACAAAACTGGCTCATGGAAAAATCAAATAATGTTTAAAAAACACATTTGCCAATTGCGTATGTTTTACGTTAACCAAACGGTTTTCGGAAATTATAGGTGCTTCCCAAATTAAATGATTCTACATCATGTTCTAAGATAATATACATATATCTTATTTTCCTTGTCCAACTTGGATCGGAGACCAATTGCATCGACAAGGCGCCTCCAGACGTCCCGGTCCTGTTCTACGTTAACGGCATCCGTCCATAGTAGGTCCAGCCTCTCCTCGAACTGCCACTGGAGTTGCTTCTCCCGCCTGTGTCTAGGGCGGCCAACTGGACGTCTTCCCTCTGGAATATCACTCAGAATTTTCAGCGGATTTCCACCTTCCAGCATTCTTAACACGTGCCTAAACCACCTCAGTTCCAACTTTTCTATGAAGAGTAATTAGAGTGGTTCGATGTTTAGCTCCTTCCGGATCGTAGAGCTTCTTATTCGATCCCATCTTGTAGATCCTGCAACTCCTCTCAAAAATCTCACTTCGGCAGCTTGGAAAACCTGGACCCTGGAACGTGTACGCTCATTCAACATTCAGATCTGGTGACCATAATTTTGTTTAAACTTTTTTTTATTAGTTAACGTTTTGCAGGGAAGATAATTACATTGAAATGGGATTTTAATTTATTTTTGATGTTTTATGTATTGAAATAACCCTGTATTAGATGTTAGATGAATAAAAAATATAATCAAATTCACAGATCAAAATTATTAAATTAAAAAATATATATATAATTACGATGTTTTGCCTTATTTCTTTAAAACGAACTGTCGAACACGAATATGTGAAAATATTTGATAGTGAAGAACACGTTTCAAAGACAAAGCCAGTAGCATGGTGTCGCCATAGTAATGACATTTGTAGTTCCTAAATAAAAAAATTACTACAATTAAATGCTAAACTATGGTTTTTAATGTGAGTAGGTAAATACCACACAAAAGTCCCAATTGCTCAGAGCACGTAGGACTATGGTATCCCAAATCGTGATGTATTGTAAGGAAAAGGGGAGTAGAGAGGGGAAGTAAATGAGAAAGAGAAAGGTTTGGAAGTGCCTGGATATTAGATCTAGTCACTAAGCATAACTAAAGCTATTTCAAGCAACGTTTCGGTTCTGAATGGTGGTCTTTCACCAGGGAGCTATTCCGAGTTTCCCCAATTATCTCTTAAAATAATTCATTTATTTCTTTTTTTAAATGTTTAAGGTACTTTTGGGAAAAATGATTAAATGAACATTTAAACTTCCAATTAGTTTTGAATTAAGTGACGTGGTTGTTATTTAAAAATATGGACTTATTCAATCTAACTTCTTCCGAAAAGAAACCAAGTTGATATCCGTGATATCCAGATTGCCGTGCCCACCCACCGGGCTATCAAACGCCTCGATTGGTAGCGAAAGAATGTACAGATGTTTTTTTCCAATACTCTATCACTAACTATAGACAATCTATTTTTACTAGTTATAGCTAACTAATTGCATTCACCGGTTCGTCGATCTGTAATACCAAACTATATGTACAATGCATTTGACCCATGAACGTGATGCCATTTTAAAATATACAGGTTATTAATTTTATGTACAGGCAGATAATATTACACAGGAGCATGCTTACCTGGCAGGTCACTTGAGATAAACACTCTTTATTAGTTCTGCAAGCAGAGGACATAATTTTAGAAAACCCTTTTTTTGTAAATTATTTATG
Organism: Halesus radiatus; assembly: GCA_022606495.2. NCBI lineage: Eukaryota > Metazoa > Arthropoda > Insecta > Trichoptera > Limnephilidae > Halesus > Halesus radiatus. The sequence continues at coordinate 133,559 of JAHDVE020007123.1, forward strand.
TTCTTGCTCGATTTTTGGAGAGGAAAATAATATTTTATGATGGGTGGTACAGTACGGGGATTTGAGTAGTGATTATTATAGTATTTGATTAATACCCCCACTCTCATTTACACATCATTTCATGAACCGCTGTACTTATGAGTTAATATTTTTGCATATCCCTAATCATCCCTACCTTGTCACGTGCGTACCTTCCACGGTCCGCGCCGCCAGTCCAAATTTGACTTCCGCCTGATCGACAACCGCCATGCAATATACCGCTAGTCTGATATACGCTGAATTCCTCAAGTATGCCATCGCAACTCGTTATCATAAACGTCCGCTTTGTGAGTTAATATGTTAATCATACATATCATATAACGGTCCTTCAGAAATACATAAAATTACACAACAATTCGAATTTATCTTCCTAAATGTGATTAGTTCCTTGAGAATAAACGAATTAGAGATTAGATCACCTCAATACACAATATTACCAAACACCGGCTGAAAAATAATCGGCGTTATAGGTAATTGAGAGTTATTATTTAATATGAAATAACGTAGGCTCGTATGCAAAAAAATGGCGCACTGAGCATCGAACCAGCACTACAAATTGTAGTTTTTTGACAAATTAATGCAATTATTTTGTTTGATTAATAAATATGAAGTTGAATACAGTCATAGATATACCATTCACATTACAGTATTATGTATTAGGCGTGATTACTTGATATTTCGTAGGTTTATTACATTTTTTTATAAAACCTCAACTGTTTTTGTCCCGATTTTATTTTCCTCATCATTTGTAACAATGTAGAAAGTTTTTTTTTTTTTAATTTGTCGCGCTTAGGTACTAGTGGATAATATATAAAACCTTTTTATAATAGTAGCAACACTACAATATACTGTCAGTTTTCTAATCTTGCATAACCTATAATATCTAGTATCTGCATATTTCTTATCTGCTTTACGTTGTTGAAGAACGGGACGTGTTTTGTTAGAGCCGGAATTTTTAGATATAACTTAAAATGGTGGAATTACAGAAGCAACGCGTCGAGCAGGAGATGACAAAAATTGTGGACACTTTGGACAAACAATACCTGCGTAAAATTCAAGTAATTCAATGATGAAATATCGTGAAACTTTTGAGGTTATTTGAAAAGCTTACAGCTGGTTCTGAATCATTCTGCCCGATGTTCAATTCCCGTAGAAATGTCCCATCTATATTACATTTACCGAATTTTTTTAATGTGTTTTATTCGGTTTTCAGGGGGATATGCATCGGTGTGCATCGAAATGCTGTGACAGTACGACCTCTTCTTTGGAATACACGCACAGCTGCATTGAGAACTGTGGAGTTCCGTTGAATAATGCCAACAATTATGTTCAGGTACCTTTTAACCCCGACTTATTTCATTATGTGTTGAGCCTCTAAACAGGAGCTACATTATGTCTTTAGCTTCTGTGTTCGATTGTGTTAAATGTGTGACCCAGAACTAAACTTCTTCTTTAGTCGCTTCCTCATTCCTGAGGATCGTGACTCCCACTCCTAACTCCCTCGTGTACAAGACTCCTCCACTCCTCCTGATCCTGCTCTGTGTGGAGAGCTGCGGACATCTACGTTCCAGACACCTACAAGATTTGGTTACTCCAACATATATCGGTGACCTTCCTCTACCCTCCTACCTTCCACTTTACTAGTGACCATGAGTTTCTCCAGGTTGGAGTTCTTGGTTTGGCAAGCAACATGTCCAAAGAATCTAAAGATACGCTGTAAGCGAACAGTTAATAGCCTATTGGGGGTGCCAAGGTCTTCCAGATTTGACGTATTTGTGCGCCTGGCTGTCCATGGAATCTTAAGCATTTTCCTCCAGCGCTACATTTCAAGGGTTTCTATCTGCTTCCTTTCTAAGTGTCCAGTGTTTGAACTAAACTACCCGAGTCCTAAAATGTATTTGAAGATATGGAGATTCAGATTTACCTTTTGGCTGAGATCGTAACAATGCCGGGAGAAAGTCGATTATTCAAAATCAAAAGGTTGCTTGAAATGGCTTTTACCATATTTGACGATCAGATCTGAATTCCAGATACTTCCCCTCCTTCCTCTTCCCCGTATTCTTTCCCTCTCTTTACCTCCTTCAGCCTCATAACATTTCCAAACGGGGATTCCATAGATCCACTTGCTGTTGGGACTCTTGTGCGGTGTTCACATAAAATAAAAATTAGTTTATTTCACTAGTGTTCCATTCACGAGCTTTTGGTGGGACAAACAAAAGGACTAGTTTTGAGAACTGTAGTATAGTCATATTTACATATTTTTCATGTCTTTTCCAGGGTGAACTAAGTCACATGCAGGACAAACTCCAGCGCTGCGTGATGCAGTGCAATGACGATATCAGGGATGCCATGGGGCCCAATCCCAGCCAGGAACTTGTAAGTTAACTATGCTTCCTAGCACAGATCAAATAACGCATCGAGATGCCCTAACACGCAAGGAAAAGAAACCAAAACAAGAGGGCAAAGAATGGACGTTTACCTCGAGAGGGTTACCTCTTGGGGTAAGAGTAACCTCGTCGAATTTAATATTTCAAAGACCCAATCATGTCTGATTATGTCAAAAAGGGATTGAAATGACGATCTAGTCTCCTTTAATGGAAGCAATCTTCCCAACAAGCCCTCCATTGATATGCTTGGTGTAACCCTAAGTGACCAGCTCAGGTATGGGGGCTCCATCGAAGCCAAAGTTAAGTTAGCTTCTCAAAGGCTGGGCGTACTGTACAGAGCCCACAGATGCTTTAATAGTGCACAACTCCTGAACCTGTACAAATCGCAAGTGCGCCCCACTGTAAAATTTGGCAGCCACCTCTGGTCGGGAGCCCCATAATATTTTTTAAAAAACTCTGGATTCTGTGCAGAAACTGGCAGTCCGTTTGATAGATTCGCCTATCTTAGCAAACGAATTGCAATCTTTGGATCACAGACGTCAGGAGGAACTGCAGTCCTTGTTCTACCAATTTTTCAATAGAACATTGATCCCAAGTACCGTGTACAATCAGAAAACGTGCCAAATGCACGCCCAATATTTGTGCACGGTTGACATTTGTCACATGAGACTGGGTGGCTTCTACGACTCATTCTTGTGTTCAACAGCTCAGCTGTGGAATGACCTGCTGGCCTCTGTGTTTCCTCCCTCCTACAACATGGGTCTCTTCAAGACCCAGGTTCATTCCTTCCTATTATCTAAAAGACCCTCCAAACAGCATCCTTAAAGATGACATAGGCCTTAAAGGAATTTATTTTTCTCACGGCCTCCTGTGTGGAGTTAGAATTTAAAAAAATAAAACCTAATAAAATGTTTCTAATTACTGTTGAAATATTTTTTTTTTCTTTTACAATTAACTATTTGAATATCTACTAAAAATTTGTTTTCCTTTTTAGGCAGACAAAATGACGATGCAGTTTGAACGGTGCGCCACAAAGTGCGTGGACAAGCACATCGACTCCATCCCCAACCTGATGAAGGCCATGAAGGTCGTCTTAGCTCAGGGCGCCCCGAGCAGAAAGCAGTCATAGTGAAACCACAACCTGCCGTTGAAACAGTTATGGATTCAATGCTCGCTGGTTTAACTATAATATAGAGAGAATTCTTGAATGTAGTAGATAGATGCAATGTGTATATGTACATTGGCATTGATTGAATGGAAAATACTAGAAAAGCCTTTGCTAGTAATTAAAGTAATTAGAAACATAATTACACTCCATATATATATAGGGCGTTTTTTTAGAGGTATACAGATTCACCGAACCTACGACGCGCATAATCGTCACGCAGTTTCAACTCTTGCACAAGCTGAATCTTGTAAGCTTTTAAGCCAAGATCTTTCCGCAGAATCTTTCACAAAGTGGATGGGCACAGCTCCAATAGCTGTGCACAGTGGCGAATCGACTCCTTCGGATTCTCCTCAACACTACGCTCCACACCAGCAATAACTTCTTCTGTGCGCACTGTTTGTCGTCTTTGTGGATGCGTATTATCCACTAGTGTACGTGGTACGAAAACGATCCATGGTCTTCGGAATAACTTGCTCGGATGGACGATTATGTCGACCGTAAAATGGACTTAGTGCACGATAAGTTTGGCGAACCGTGATTTTCAAAATAAATTTGAACAATTTGCGAGCGCTGTTTTGACGTCAGTCTATTCATGGTGAAATGGCAAAAAGTACTGACTACAAATCAACTGTTAAATTGACAGTCTGTAGAAACAATGTTGCCAGTTTAAAAACCAAACCTCTAAAAAAAACATCCTTTATATATTACCTTGCTACTGGCAGCTCCTCTAGCGGCAGATCCACAGGCATCTCATTCAAATTAATACATCATTGTAATATATAAACATACAGATTCGAGTCTTGTTTCACTCGAGCTCCTTAATTTTATATTAAAGAATCCTAAAAGCAGTTATTCTTCCATAAGATCATTCATAATGTATAAATAAAATTGTATAAGTAGACCTGGAGGCGTAAAGACTTCTTGCTTAGCTGCGGTTCGGGTTCTCTCAGATGTCAGCTGTCATTCACCGTATGGCATTGATTAAATATGTCAATATTTGCATAGTAATCAAGAATAAAACTCAATATTAAGTAATTTACCAACTACGATATTATTGACTTTAAACATTGTTAGTTAGTAACCCCGAAGGTCGCGGGTTAAAATCTCAATGTGCGCAAGTAAATTTTATTTAATTAATTTGTGCTGATTCACAATTAATTCATTTAATAATAATATACGAGGAGTGTTCAAAAGAAAAGGTGAATTTTGAATTTTCGCGGGCTGTGTACATTCGATTATCGATTTTTTTTTGTTATGTTGGCAAACATATGTTTATCATATGTTAGCATTATCAGCCATTTTGGATCAGTGGTTTGTTTTGACAACTTTTCTTTTGAACACACCTTGTATAGTATATTTGCGCACATTCCAGAGTGGAAGATACTATCAGTATCGCCCTGGTGAAAGACCACCATTCAGAATTGAAACGTTGATTGAAATGGCTTTTAGCCGTGTTTGGTGACCAGATCTGAATGGCTAGGTATTTCCCCATCTTCCTCTTCCCCTTCTCCTTCCCCTCCCCAATACCTTCAGCCTCACAACATTCCCCAATTAGGGATTCCATAATCTCACTGACGGTTGGGAGCAGTTGGAACTCCTGTGTGGTATTCATATAAAAAAAAAAAATTATATAGATGTTGAAAATTTCGGCACGGCAAACAAAACAATGCACAACGGCAGGTGGCGGCATAGATATACCACGGTGGCAAATGTCACGTTTAGAAATAGTGACAGAATAAAAAGGTAATTACTATCTAGTGAGGTAGGTACCTTTTTAAAAATCTTAAATCTCCATTAAAAGTTGTATTTATGCTATTTAAAAATTGATTAAAATGGATCATAATATAATGTAATTGTTTTAAAAAGTTTGGCTTAAAACCTTTTGTCCCTTAAAGATATTTCGTCAATCTGTTACGGATTTTTTTACTATGTCTCACCAGAATTCCACAGTTAAGCAAGTAGTCTTTAAGCCTGAGGAAAAGGATAAGGAATCTTCCTTAAAAAGTACCAGAATAGGCCTTCTAGATTTGCAGTTGCAAAAGCAGTGGCGAACAGTATAATGCTTGTTATGGTCCAATCCCTCATCAATAATTGTTTTTTTGTTTGCCCCAGGTGGAAATTACATATAAATTATGAGAATAAATTTTTTGGGGATAATATTACACTTTTTTTTTAAGTCACAGCATTGGAAAAACGATTTTGCTACTGCAAATCCGGATCATGGATATACAGCTTGACATTCAATTGTAGATATGTATTTATTATTTTAGGACTACAAAATGTCAAAGCAATACCAACTTCTTTGACATTTTGTTTTTGGTTGTCAAAAATCCGCATTAATTTCTCATCACCGATCACTATTTTTACTTTATTAAAATAGTTTCCATTTATTTAAAATTAAGAAACCAATAAACAGTGGATTGAAAGAAGTGTATTTAAGCACTATTTCGCAGAATTTCGAGCAAGGAAGCTAGTGTTCAACTTAAACTAATGGCTTAAAATGGCTGGTATGTACTATGGTCTGTTAACAAATATTTTCAATTTAATACCTATGCAACATTTTTATAGATTCATGACAATTTTGAAAGAATTATAATCATGTACATCAGAAATTCCCAAGGTGGGCAATGTCGCCTTCCAGGAGGCATTGGAGCGATACAAGGGGGCCTCAAGGGCAAATGCAGGGCGAGGGCAAAAAAATTTTCCTCGTAAATTTTAATTTATCGTAGACGCATCGTTGAAAGAGTCAATCAGCAAATGAACAGTTCAAATGTTCTATTGATTTATAGATGGATTAATAGTTATTTTCCTAATTTTCTTTACCGTGTTATAACACCTAACCAAGTTTCTCGCGACCTGTTGTCAAGTGAACAATAACTAATTAACCAATCACGCCGTTTCTTCGCAAGGGTAGGCAGAGAGGACGGACCGCCAAACAACTCGATCTTGGCATACACTTCTTGCTTCATTCACATTCATACAACGCCTCATACATTCTCTTCTGTTATTCCAACTTCTGACATGGCCCGACTCAAGTATTTGATTCACTTGATCGTGCCATGTCTTCCTCGGGCGTCCCCGGCTTCTTCTTCCATTCACATTCGCGTCATACCTTCTTCTTATACTCCTTTCTTCGTTCATTCGCTCTACATGCCCGAACCATCTAAGCGTCCCTTTCTTAGTCTTACTCATTACGCTTACATCAGCCTTGCATTCTTTACGAATCTCAATATTTTTCATACAATCATACATGGTTTTACCACACATTTTTCTCGGAGATCTCATTTCTACAACAATATAATATTAATGTAAATATTTAATCATTGAAGAAGATAATATTAACATAATCCAAAAGAAAAAAGAAACCGAAAAAAAACAATACAAAATAAATCAGTCGCATCTGGGTCTCGAACCCAGGACCTCTGTCTTTCCGGGACAACCGCTTAACCAACTTACCTAATGAGTCCAGTTCAATTTATGTCATCTTCATTGATATCATATTTCAAATTCAAGACTTTGTCAATATCGTCCTCTATTTTTTAATCCCTTATTATTGGCAGCTATCTTTATGATGATTACAATGTTCTAAACGAACACAATTGCAACCCAGTTTTTTGTTTTTGTTTTTTTCGGTTTCATGTTTCATTTAGGTTATATTATTAATATCTTCTTCAATGATTAAATATTACAATGAGGTTTTTAAACTTCAATAAAATAATTTAAAAAATTTATTTAAATATTTATTAAGAGCAAAAAAAATATAGTCCAAAAGTGGGCAGTGAGACAAATAAGGTTCGAGACCTCTGATGTCCATTCTGATTTGAGGTTATCCTTGACATGGATATGGAGTTTGGATAGTTTATTAGTAAACAAATAAAGATCGAGGGAAAAACATTATTTAACATTTTTATTTTATTTGTAATTTTGAACTGTGAATTTAATTTTGTTTTGTTATTTATCTAACATCTAATAATACATGTTTATTTCGATATGTTAATTTCAGAAATACATAAAAATCGTCTTTCCATATAATTGTCTTTCTGGTAAAGAGTTAAATGATAATAAAAAAAAAGTTTGAATGTGGAATTGTTTAAGGGCGAGAGGGACGTCGGAGCGGAATTATTTATTATTTCGAAATATTGATAGTGTTATTACGTAATACGATAAACATAATGTTTTTAAATAGAAAAATATTTTATAAATTTACATAGACTTAGCATTTATCAAAATCTAATCAAAAATATTACTTTTTCTGACCGTCCTATTGGATGTTTTACAAAATATTTAAAATACGAATATGATTTTTAAAGTGGAGAAAAATATTTTTAATCCTTTCTCGTTATGTTTTTGTAAATAAACTTTTAATTTATCTTATCGACATGCTAAAGAAAAATCTTTACAGCATTTTTTCAGGATATTCAACTTTTTAAATGTTTTTTGTAAAACATCCATAGAACGGTCAGAAATGTGTAATATTTCTGATTTTATTTTGATAAATGCTAAGCCCATGCAAATTTAAAAAAAAAAAGTAAAAAATATTTTTCTCTTTAAAAACACCATGTTTATCGTATAGCGCAATAATATTATCATTATTTTGAATTTATAAATAATAACTCTCCGACGTCATCTCCCCGTTAAGAATAAGATGTAAAATGATCTCCTTTTGGAAAGTACCACTGATTTCTGAGCACCGTTTGGTTAAAGAAAAAAATATTCACTCGGACCATTGTGCTTTTTTAAACGTACTTTGATTTTCCTATGAGACATCTTTGTGTTGCCATTTGAATCCTTTGATTGCAGCGCTCTCAATTTTTGTCTACTTTTAAATGTCAGACAAATATCGTTATAATAGTTTTTCTAATATTTTAAGATTGATCTACTATACCTATTAGACATGGGCAGATTCAATATCAGTAGTGAATCTATTCAGTCTGATTCACCTGATCACGTGAATTTATTCATTTATTTCATTCCGTTAATTCATTAAAAAAAAAAATTAAATGTAATTGTAAATTGTGCTAGTATTCGAAATATCATATATATAAAAAACACGAAAATAACAATCGTACTCAAATAATATGGAAAATATATATGCACATTAATGCAGTAAATAATAGATTCCTTTTCAAACACATATATTTCTTTCTAAACAAAAACCGACTAAAAGTGAGTGAGTAACGGTCAAAACACAGAAAATCAAGTACAAAATCACTTCACATCCCACCATCGACCAAGAATAACATCGATGCATCCCAAGATTGTTCGGAAATTCTCACCGGACTACTTAAATTGACGGCTTGGCCACGCCGGAACCAAAGATAGAATGGATTCGCCCCGGTCACTGAGAAATAAGTAAGGACTAGTGTCTTGCAGTGACTTGACTAAATTATGTCATGCGGACCTAGTATGGGCAGACTCAATATCGACGGACAAGATTCGTAGTGCCTAGATGTCACAACTGAATACGGAAATCATTTTTTAATTCTTTGAATTATGGAATACAGTCTGCGATAGCGAATACAGATGAACTCAGAATTACTGACTGCGTGACTTGTGGCGGATTGCGTCCTGGAGAATGTGCGGGCTGCGGACAAACGTTGAATTTTTATGGATTACGGCGTGGGATAGTGTATATTAGACCTGCACATTACAACAATACCTCCGGCGACTTGACGGCGCCGCCCATTAGTATCCACGCCGTAATTATTGTGCTGCACATTAGAAATACGGATGCAAGGCCTAAGGAATCAAGAATTAATTCCGTGTTAAATTGAGAATTAGACTGAGTGTGTCATGAGATTGAATTTATTCATTTAATTAATTCATTCAATTTTGCCCATGTCTAATACCTATTGTGTGCTGAATTGTGACAAAAACCATAAAAAGTTTTGTATCTAGAAATTTATAACTGAAGTCTTTTTTTTGCCAATTTATTGTAATATTGAGATTAAGAAGAACTTGAGTAAATGAATAAATAAACATGCATCATGTAACGGCCATCTTAACTGCGAGTGTCCCCACGGATCGACACAGTTATCTTTGCAGTCAGTGGCATAGAAAAATAAATAAATTAACTTTACTCCATCGTATATGTAAAATTTGTATCTGTTGAACGCCGGCATATCCGATTGGCAATCTCAAAATATCATTTCCCTCGATATAAGCAGCTATTCTGGGGAAACTACTTATGATAGATATATACATTTTTTTATAAATATCTATTATATACATTATCTGGTAAGGTGTTACAATTTATAAAAACATCATTTTGCAAAAAACAAGTGAATTCTTACGAAAATAGACTCAGCCGTTGCACGGCGGGTCGCGTCGAAAATTTCACCCTCCGCACTCTACGGAATTATAAGGCCGAGGGAGCTAGGCGTTCCAAAGGTTAACAATGTATTAATATTTTCATAAGAAGCAATCACTTTGTGGTTTGACATTGTATTAAGTAAATGAAACGTGTTGTTATAAACCATGAATATATTTTATTTTAACCAACCGGTTTCGCTTAACTCAAGCTTCATCAGGGTAAATATAATAACTAAATTCTAATACAGAGTTATCGGTTATATATATAGGTACAAAATACAATAGAATGAAATAGATAAATTACAAGACATCCTTATAAGAATGTCTCCCTTTTACACATAATGTTTTTCTATTGTTGTCTTCCTCTAATACTTTGTTTTGTCTCTCTTTTGTAATATATCTATTTCATTCTATTGTATTTTGTACCTATATGTAACCGATAACTCTGTATTAGAATTTAGTTATTATATTTACCCTGATGAAGCTTGAGTTAAGCGAAACCGGTTGGTGAAAATAAAATATATTCGTGGTTTATAACGTGTTTCATTTACTTAATAAATGTGTAAAATGTTTATAAACACTAGGCTAAGAGAATTAACAGAACAAATCCAATAAATTTAATTTTTTTATTTCAATTAAGACTTTCAACGTTGTTGCACTCCTATGAGACTAAACTCATAATGGGACATAACTCATTATGGGACTGTTAATTAATGCTACGTAATATTAGGTTTTACGGAGTTTTCAAGACAAATATCTACATATATAAAAACAAAAAAATATACATACATACAGGAAAATAACATAAATAAATGTACAGGCTCGAAACATACAGATACAATAGAAATACTCGTACATAACAAAGTTTTAGAGGACGTCTATCAGAATAGAGTTGATACCTATAATAAATGGTTTTCCAAATAGGTTTAAAAAAATAAGATTTAAGAACATCATTTTGAGATTTGTCCAAACTGCTAACATTTCTCAATTCCTCAGGCAACTTGTTATAGCTGGTGTAGGCAATGTATTCTAATGAATTCAGCCCGTATTTTTGTCAAGTGTATTTTTGATATGTGTAATTTGTGGTGTTGCTACCTCCAAGTAGAAAAATACTATATTCCGATTCAATCAATCAATTTTGTTTTAACCTGATTTACGCAGCTTTCGCATATGTGATCCATCGGTGGCTATCCTCGTACGCGGATGTCGCATATGTAATGTAAGAAGTTTGAGTAAAACACGTACATTGCGTCTAAACGTGTCGCGTGACAAAATAATAATATGATTTGTATGGCGCCGCTTTTGTGAAAAATCATCAGTCAATAACATTAAACTATTTGTACATTGTATCACTGATAAACACGATGCTGCGTATATATGTACATATTATTTATATTACATATTTACAGGCAGATATTATACAGAGCCATACTTGGGATAGATTGTGTTGAAACAACAAGCTTCTCTACACTTTCGTAGAGACGTTTCCTGGGGTAATGGTTTTTTTTTAATATCGCACAGTAGTTGCGCCCAAAATAAAACCCTTGACTCTGTGCAGAAACGAGCGGTCCCTTTTTGCAATTTTATTTTTTCTGTTTTAACAAACAGATTACAATCTTTGGAGCACAGAAGTCAGGTGGGAATACTGTCCTTATTCTACTGGTATTATAATTAAACTAGCGTTATTGATTCCTTCGGCACCGGTGCACAGTCGGGAAAACATTTGCACATGGTTGACAATTGTCACAGGAGAACAGGTCGCTTCTACGACTCTTTCTTGTGTTCAATAGCTCGGCTGTAGAATGATCTGCCGGCCTCTGTGTTTCCTCCCCCCTACAACATGGATCTCTTCAAGGCCCAAGTTCACTCCTTTCTATCCTCTAAAAGACCCTCCACACGCCACCCTCAAAGATGATGTAGGCCTTGAGGGAAATTATTTCCCTCGGGGGCTCCTGTGTAGAGTTACTGTAAAAAAGGTGCTTGATGTGAAGTGGCTACATATTACCAGTATCCCTTCCACCGTGATGGTTTGCCCCACGTCGTTTGAAACAACCACTAAAACCGACACGGGATGGAATAATGGCTAGACGAGCGGATAAACTAAGTTTTTGATAATTTAATTATACATACATAATTATTTTCACTATCAATGTTCGGACAAGGTGAACAAAATATATCGATACACGCATACATTAAAAATGAATATACATAATTTCAAGACAGAAGCAAGTCCCAACCAATTCCAAAATTTTTCCCCCTTTCCTTATCCTATTCACTCCCTTCGGCTTCACAACATACCCCAATAGGGAAGTCCATAGTTTCACTGGCTTCAGGCAGTTTGAACTCTTGTGCGGAGGTCACACATAAAAAGTCCGTTGTACGGGACAAGATCTGTAAACTCTTGCCGCACGTTTTTAGAAGAAGAAGATCAGGCTGGCCACTTCGACGCTTCAGAGCAGGGTAGGAAGGAAAGGGGGAAATGCCTTGAAAAAGGCAAACGATTTCTTGCAAGGAGGTGGTGAGGGCGAAGAGAAAGTCACGGTCGGTTTTCAGGCCGGGTGAAGATGCAGGCGAAGTAGGTAGAAGGCGTGTTGAATCCGTGAGAATACTCTGAATTTTAGAAATGCACTCGTCGTTCAAGTACTTCGGTGCGATACCGTGCGGCGAATCGGGCAGTTTGAACTCGTGAATATTTCGCGAGCTGCCGTAGACTCTGTCAACCTTGGATCGACTTGATCAAAAAATTAGGATGTCAATCACGACCTTCTGCTTGAATTGAGCCTATTGCAATCTTCACCTATTTTTTATTAAAGCAACCAAAATTATTACAAGGTATGTCATGGGGGTCAAAGTAGGACAGGTAATACTTTGCCGTCAGATTACAAAAAAATGCATTGTACAAACATAAAATAAGTAAGTTTACTCGATTACGCGGGCGCTAATGAACAGATCAGAAAAGATCGTTTATTTAGATCAGTCACCGCGGCCGCAGGAATCGCTTACAAAGACAGACAATTTTGGTAGAACAATAATTTTGAAAGGTTTTTTGTGGATCAGAGGGGCTCGACCAATGAGAGCCCGCTCTGTTTCGGGACCGTCGCCGGGAGCGACCGTAGGGGTGGCGGGGGTCGGAGAAATGTCCCGTTAGCACCCAGTAGCGTCTCGGGACGAAAACGAGGTTCAGGGGCGTAGGAAAAAGAAAACGACAACGTGCACTCTTATCATCACTTCTTCTAAAACCCCGGAACTACGCTTGTCGAAAGCCAATATGTACTGAAATGGGGCGTTTGCACAAATCCTCTTTTTGTGCAAACATAACAAGATAGGGATGCGTATCTAGTCGCTTCTATCAGGTTAAAATTAAAGTCGGGCGTTGCACAATTAATTATTTGTGCAGACAAACAAACAAGACAGAGACGCGTATCTAGTCGCTTCTCTCTCTCTCTCGTTTGTGGTCAGGTCGTCTGTTATGAGCCTGACCAGTACTACATGCCAGCTCGATCGAGAACGTATCGAGTCGTCTCTCGTTCGAAACTGCACGAACTCAGTAGTTGATTTCGTATCTAGTCGTACCACCTACTGAGTTATGTACTGGTTGATGTTATGCAAACGAAGGGTATTACAAACTTTGATAGTCACGTCTGGTATATCCGTATAAGCGATATTGAGATATTCACCTTTAAATTTTCGTTAAAATTTGACAACATAACGAGTTTGATTCTATTGATAAATAAATAAACGTGGTACGACTATAAGATGACTATTTTTTAAATTTTCATGACCTTCCCGGATTCTCAAGTATTTTTATTCTGATATTTGGAGGTATCAACCGATTCTGACCCACGATAACTGATTTGAAGTCGCGAGTGGCTTTTGTGAAATGGTTAGGGATAACGACCAACCAGGACAGAGGACCAAAAGCCGGTACTGTACAGGTAAAACCAGTATGAATGTTCAACCTGTACGACTAGCATGTAATATTAGGAATTCGAAGTGAACAACTGACTTGCTCCCTTCTTAAACCATCATTTACAGTTCAAATTTATGCATATGTATTTCCATAAAGGAATTTAATTCTTTCCGTAAGAAAGTGACACTACTGAATAAGAGCTATATTTTATTTCTCGAAATATATAGATCTAAGCATGACAAATGGACGATTTGAACAACTTCAGGAATTGACAGCAAAGTTCTCACAGAAAAAAAACACAGCACTCGGTGTATTTTGAATATCTTCTTCCATACACATTCGCATCATACATTCTCCTTACACTCCTTTCTTCTTTCATTCGCTCTACATGCCCAAACCACCTAAGCGTCCTTTCTTAATCTTGCTCATGACGCTTATATCAGCCTTGAATTCTTTACGAATCTCAATATTTTTCACATGATCATACATGGTTTTACCACACATTCATCTCACAGGTCTCATTTCTACAGCATTCGGTCTACTTTCATCCTTCCTCTCCCAGTTCTATACCTCACTGCCATACATCAGGGTTAGTATCAGCACTCCATTGTTGACTGCTAGCTTTTCTTTGGACAAATTTTTGTTAACGCCAACCGGTTCAGTCCTCCGTTAGTGGAATTTCCTCCATTCACCCCTCTTCCAATATCCCTATCAGTCTTTCCATCTCTCGTAAACATACTTCCCAAATACACAAACTCATCGACCTGCTTCAAATATTCATCATTTGCAACCTTATTGCACACTGTTTTCGTGCTCTCTCCTTCAAAAACACCATGACTTTAGATTTACTTACTCATCATTACATACATACTTCGTTCATCCTAGATACGATGGACTGTAGATCTTCCATACTGTTTGCAATCAGCACCGCATCATCAGCAATTAACAGGCAACATACTTTCAGATTACTCATTTTCTCTCCCGAGCCCACCTCTTTTAATTCTTGCAAAAATCGTTCGGGAGATAATAAAAAAATTTAGGTATCTCTATCAATTCTTTAAATTATATTTTTCTTTTTTTCAGTAAAGGGAGAAAATAGATTAGTATACATAGTAACTACACATAAAATTAATTACCTGCTGAACGATGTTACAATTTTTTCTGCAATTTAATCCCCACAACATGATTAATAAGAAACCGTGTCACTTAACGGGTATTACCGGTACAACGATGATGTGTATCTTACTTTACTGCATCATGTTATGTTTCGGTGCATTTAAGATGCATTTATCTAATCTTGAGTACAAAACCAAAGCAGAATAAATCTAATAAGGTGGCTAGTCAAATAGCAATATGAAGATCAATTCAATATGTATTAGCGTTGAATTGCCGACACTTGAAATAATATGTTATTTTGATAATAAGTCGTTAATATTTACAAAAATGTTCATGTCTGCTTTGATTATTCCTCTTATTTACTTCTAAAAGATAAAACTATATCTCGTAAGTGTCAAGACCTCCATATCACTTGTAGTTTCAGTCTTTATACTGTAAACATAAGCGTGTTAAATGTAAGCACCATAAACTAAATATTATATTAATAAATCTATATTTCTAATAATAATGTGTTCTTTTTCTATTCATTCTTACAGTTTGACAATAAAATGTAGAAATTAAATAGTTTGGAACCAAAGTTTTTCATTATAACACTAAAGACGTTCTTACATGATTTTTTTTTTCATCCAGATTGCTCATTAGTTGTCTTATTCTATGGAAAATTCTTTAGAAAATTCCATAGAAAAATACAATTTACATGGAAACTGGATGAAAAAAAAACGGGTTGTATCAAACAGATTTTAGAGTTTTTTGTGAAATTTGTCGTCCAAGTTCGTCCACTGATGCCCGCCGGACGGACCGCATGCATCGAACCGTCTGTAATGCCGACGTAAATTCTCATAGGGGAAACTATTCCTATGCGTGCCGATGATGTCATACGGATTGCCGATCCAGTGCAAACACCCGCACGCTCGTTCACCATTCGCACACGCAGTTTGTCCACTAGCTACGAAAATCCGAATGCTCATTGTTAATGTTGAAAATCCGATTGCAAATGGCCGTCACGTCGACAATCCGAATACAGTGAATTACCACACACTACTCCTAATAAGTGTGTGGTATTATATGCGATCCGTATGATGTGGACTTGTGGCTAACTCTTTTTTTTAAAGTACGCCATTTACACACAATTTTTATAATTATTTAACATCTAATGCTTGTTTCACACAGTTAATACAATATATTTGCATGTCATGTCTCTCGATATCGCTAGCCATACAATCCCATACAGTCATCACACACGGGTACTATAATATATCTGTGAGCCAAAGGGGACTATGCCACAATGGCATTCCCAATTTAGGGTATTTGTGAGACTATAGGCATATCTACGGATAGAAAATATATGAGAAAAAGCAAAGTCCAAGATTTACAATCATGGTCAGATCGGCGTAGACATTGGTCCTTCGAGCTGAATTTCATAGTCTTAAATTTGGGAACTACATGGCTAATCAGATCTGGTCACTAAACACGGCTAATATAACGATGGCTACGTATGAACGGTGATCTTTCACCGGGACGATACTGAGAGAATCGACAAGTTTTCTCAGCCATGAAGTTCACCTTCTACCAACAGTTCTACGACGGTCATTGCAACACCTTGGAAAAATGGCCAAGCTGCCTATCGAGATTCTGGTGGATTCATTGTTTCGATTTATCGTTGTGGATAATTTATTGCCTCTCAGTATTGCCCTGGTGAAAGACCACCATTCAGAATTGAAATGTTCGTGTTTGGTGACCAGATCTGAATAGCCAGATATTTCCCCACTTCATCTTCCTCTCCTTCCCCTCCCCAATACCTTGAGCCTCACAACATTCCCCAGTCGGGGATGCCATAGTCTCACTGGCTCCAGCGGTTGGGAGCAGTTGGCACTCTTGTGCGGTATTCATATAATTTATTTCTTTTAAAGTTAGTCATGAATTATAGGGCAATGCGAATGAAGTATACATAACAATAATAATTTTGGATTTCCCTCCATTCGAAAATACAATTTTCCCCAATTTAAATGACGCAGTTGCGACAAAAATACTAAGGATTTTACAAAAGAATCTATCATAAAACCTCTACACAAAAGCAATTACCATTTTTACTAACACCATCTGGCAGACTGTGCAAGAACTAACTATAAAACATAAGTTATACAATATTTTTACTGATCCTTCGTATAGTTCTAGTTCTTTCCGCACGATTCGCCACTACTTTTAATGACATATTTAATTTTTTTGGAGCAATTGGTTAGGACAGCCATAGTATTGGATTGCGGGCATGCGCACTCGTTGCTAGCCTACAGCCACAGCGTAGAAATCATATCTTTCACCAATCTGAAATTCGTAAGCTCGTTTATCGGAACGAAGTATTGTGTGGCTGACGACCTTTGTTTGGAGTTATGACGTTAAGTGCCCTCCCGGCATTAAATTGTGTTAGTAAAGAAAGTTTATCCCGCAGTAAACCCTTACCAAGAGCCATGCCTTCGATAATTTCTAGTAATTGGTGAGTACAATCCAGAATATCTTACGATTTTTCTTTCCTTCGATCGCCCCGGCGGCCATGTTGAATCTGAACTGTCATGTTTACAATGATTTTTGTTTATATCTCGGATGTTTTGTTATGATTCTCTAATCTAGATTGATAAACCCTCGCAAATAATCTATCCATATCTTATCTGTTTGTCAAAACCTTTGAAACATTGTTATTGTAACGACTTACTGGATTTTGCGCACTCAGGACATAGGTACATTCCGCCCTTTTCTCTCACCAATATTATGCATTGGTCCCTTGTTCATGTTCCCATTTCCGTTATTTATATTAAATATGAAAATAGGTAGATACCACCCAATGGCGAAGGTTTAGAATGTTATGAGTTGTAAACAGATAGGGTTATAATATTACAGGGCTAACAATAAAAACACCAACATTAGAATCATTCTAATTGGAATCTGCTACATTGACTAGAACACTAGGTACAGCAACAGTTTCCAAAATTAGTAAGTCAATTAATGTTCGGAAATAACCAGTTTTCACAGGTTTTAACCGAATTCACGATTATATTCTCAACGACCGACAACAAAAATAATTATAAATTATAAGTAATCATTAAAGAAGATAATAATGAAGCATGAAACAGAAAATAAAAAGGTATCAGTTGCATCTGGGAATAGAACCCAAGACCTCTGTCTTACCGGGACAACGCTCTAACCACTGAGCTAAGTGACCTGTTTATTTTACGAAATTTTTTTATCGATATCGTACTTCCAATTTAAGACTTACTTACCAATATTATCCTCAAATAATTCCCATATTATTGACTGTTATCTTTTTTATATGATTGCAAAGCTCTACCGGAATATATTTCCAATCTAGATAGTGTCTCGGATATACCTATCCGATTTTTCATTTTGTTAATATTGTCTTCTTCAATGATTAAATATTACGATGACTTTTATAAGCTTCAATAAGTTATTTCAATAAATTGAATAATTGCAGTGAGGCATAGGAAGACCTGGCAGAGGAAGGATAAAAGTAGACTGAATGCTGTATAAATAAGATCTCTCAGGCGAATGTGTGGTAAAACCATTTATGATCGTGTGAAAAATGTTGAGATTCGTAAAAAATGCAAGGCTGGTGTAAGCATAATGAGTAAGATTAAGAAAGGGATGCTTAGATGGTTTTGGCATGTAGAGCGAATGAACTAAGAAATAAGTGTAAGGAGAATACGAGTATATGACGCGAATGTGAATGGAAGAAGAAGCCGGGAACGGAAGACATGTCACGATCAAGTGAATCAAATACTTGAGTCGGGCAATGTCAGAAGTCGGAATAACAGAAGAGAATGTATTAATTGTTTTTGTGTTTAATTCGTAGAACTGTATTTAAATTTTATGTAAATAAAATTTAATAATTATTAATTGATAAACTAAAGTTTTTAAGACAAGATTTTTGTGCATAGCGCAAAGGGTAACCATTATTTTTACAAACAATAATTATTAGCCTGAAACACTCGTCCAAATTGGAGAAAAACCCTTCCGAGAAAAGATAAATGTCGCCGACAGGACTCGAACCTGCACCCTTCTGATTGCCGGTCAGAGAAGGGTGCAGGTTTGAGTCCTATCGGCGACATTTATCTTTTCTCGGAAGGTTTTTTTCAATTTGGATGAGTGTTTCAGGCTAATAATTATTGTTTATAAAAATTATTGTTCAAATTTAATAATGTTATTATTAAGTTCTGTAAGTATTTTTAGTTTTTATTATTGTGACAGCCATTTTAAAACTTCCCTTTTGCAACGGAGTTACCTGCCTAACATATTACCTACCTACAAGTCAATGTCCGGTTTCGCTTGAATTTCAACATTTTATTAAGGAAATATTTATTCTTATTGAACCATTAAAGTATACGTAGCAGACAATATATAGCGTCTTGCCTTTTTTTCTCAATTAAATTAATATTTCGAAGCTCATGATATGAAATAGTGGTGCGTGCGGAGAATGGGATGTGATAATTTCATGAGGGCATAGCTCATCGTTCGAAGGTTTTTTCTGAGACAGACACAGATTTCCTGTTTTATGTATATTTTAATGTCGATACATTGTTATTAGTACAAGTTTATCTGATAAGCTCCCAAGCTTATAAAATAATTATCTTAACAACATAATATTATTGTTGCAAAACAATAATTGATTATATTGGTTAGATAGGTACGTAATCCTTCACATTTGATTTTTATCGGAATGGAAAATTCCACTGCTTCAACACAAACATACACATCGATTTTGAAAAGAAAAAAAGTAATTGTTCGAGAGAAAACTGAAAATTTCGCATTTGCGATAGCGCAAAATTCGTCATTTTATGCAAATTTCACGCGAAATTTGAGAAATTCTGATATTTTAAAATAAGGAAATAATACTGTACGTCCTAAATTTTTATTTGTATATGGTTTTGACAAGCTTGAATAGCCATACAGTGGAACGCAACTAACTTAATGTGGCCGCGAGTCATACATTTTTCGACAACCGTTGAGTGCACACTTCGGCGCCCCTAGGGACGACCCACGAGTTGAAATGTCGCCAGCGCAATAGAAGACAATTTTCCCTTGTTGTGGGTAATTTTTGAGGGATTTAGGGAATATTTTAACAAAATTTAAATACTATCTTTACTTTCACGGCGTCCTTCAGAGATTGCGCCTATGTTTTTTTGCACGGTATCAACGTAAGGCAGATCCGGCGCTGATTATATGCATAAGAATTATAAAATATCTTCTTGGAAACCTGTTGTTAAAATGTCTTCAAGCAATAAACTTTTGCAAAACTCAATAGTGAGTTTTTGAATAAATATTATTTGTGGAAAATTTTCGAGGTAATTCGGGCCTTAATTTTTCACTTATTCATTTAAAATTTCAGAAATTTGTACAATCGCAATTTATCAGTACAATAGACCCAATATCCATCGATTTATGATAAATTAGACCCGGTTATTACGGAAATAGGATTTTAGAAAATATCACTGTTTGTACCCCCTTATTATAAATGAGTCTAAGAGAGGAAGCAATAAGCTGACTCCCACTGAAGATATAACGTGTCTGACTGCTTGAAGTAAGTTCAATTTTGCCTTACTTCTAATGGAATAGATCAAACATTTTCAACTATCGACAACTTTCTTGAACAGATAATTAATTTCACTGGCCCGTCTGGGGCCTAGGAGCGAAAGATCTTGTGGAAATTGGCGACATCAATTTTCTTTCAATTCGGTATAGATCACACTTAGCCCGCTCTCTCACGGGTCGGTATGAAATCAATATTGGCAAATAAAATTACCTAACACGCAGTGGTGTGCAGTCAACCAAGACTGAAACGCCATGCCAACCCTAAGAAAAATAAACTATAGGAAGAAATTATTAAAACAATAGAAAAAGACGGCCAATGTCTATTTTTTTCTTGAATTTGGTAAGGAACTTATACAATCTATATAACAATCAATTGATGATTAAAATTTAGCCAATTTCAAATATTTTATGCACAATTCACATTTGAACTTAAAAAACTACACACAACCTACCTTTGGTCATAAAGCAATGCACGCCACTGGTAACACTGCTCCCGCGCCGCACTGACCCGTGTACGGGCGCCAATAGAAATACGCGTGGAACGGAGCGCTCCGGTATCACACATTCTTACTGCACTCGGTTTATGTCCTTTCCTTACCGACCCGTGAGCTAGCTGCCTTACTCTATTAATCTATACGCCTGGCCAAAAGAGGAGCCTATTGATCGCCAACTGCACAGATAAGTTTGTAGGTTTGACAGACTAACACAAAATAATAACGCCAATACGCAAAACAGTTTGTTCTACACAGGGATGAAATATCATAATGTACTATCGGAAACCATTAAAAATAAATTCAAAATACATTGTGGAAAACACATTAAGTTAAGGGAATATAATAGGAAATCCATATAAAACAGAAAACATTGACAATCTATGTAAGTTATAATTAGTCATTTATAAACTTAAATGTACAAATAGTTAAATTAAAAATACGTGAAATATTCTCTTCTATACAGACTTATTTAAAAACTTGTGCACGAAGATAAAATGTTTTATAAACAAAGAGAAAATTAAATTTGAGGAAATAACCTTTGTTTATTTATTGTATCTTCTCGCTCAGTAAACACATTGCAAGTAAATGGGTCAAATGCGAAATATTCAGTTTAATGTTGTTTATAAAAATAAAAATAAATGTTTTATATATTTATGGAGTGAATTTATTGAACTGTCTCAAAAATTTTCGCGTATGTTTGTGAATCACGGAAAACCAAAAACATAGAATTAATTGGACGTCTGCCCATTGGCAGCCAAAGTATTGTTTGCGTTCTATTAACGGATCTACGTACTGTACTAATGGCGGACATGTTGTTGTATGTTGGACAAACCGACGATTATAGACCGCTGCAGGATGCAGTCAAACGATGAAACTAGCTTATATTATGGGAAGGGTTGTGTACATAAAATTTCTATTCAGATTTCAAACAGTACACCTAGTCTTAGAGAGGTAGTCTTAAAGGGGTGTCAAATTGGTTATAGGTATATGTTGCCGTCGTAAGTAAAAACACGGTAATTACTATAGGAATCATTCTCCGGAATGGGGGGTCGAGTTTTGTTCGACCTTTTTGCATATTTACAATTGGCCTAATGTACTGACTTTTTTTGCGAAAACACTTGTAGACGCTTATTCTATTTATATTATCGTTAGAATAAACTTAGTAAATGGTAATTATGTATGTTTAAAATATGCGTTTTTTTGTATTTTTACTTACCGATTGGTGAATGCTTATGAAGTAATTGTGGTAAGTAAAAAAACAGTATAATTTTTTTTTACTGTGTTTATAAGTTTAACAAGATAAATCCTTGCATCTTTATTTTATCTATAAAACAGGTTTTAGAACTAAAAATACAACGAATAAACTACTTAAACGTCAAAAATATAGGTTATAATAACGCTGCCATAGGAATGAAAGACAGTGCAGCGAAATAATTTATTTCAAGATAAAAACAGAGTATGTTCAATGTACGGGACAAGATCTGTAAACTCTTGCGCACGTTTTAGAAGAAGAAGATCAGGCTGGCCACTTCGACGCTTCAGAGCAGGGTATGAAGGAAGGGAGAAATGCCTTGAAAAAGGCAAACGATTTCTTGCAAGGAGGTGGTGAGGGCGAAGAGAAAGTCACGGTCGGTTTTCAGGCCGGGTGAAGATGCAGGCGAAGTAGGTAGAAGGCGTGTTGAATCCGTGAGAATACTCTGGTTTTTAGAAATGCACTCGTCGTTCAAGTACTTCGGTGCGATACCGTGCGGCGAATCGGGCAGTTTGAACTCGTGAATATTTCGCGAGCTGCCGTAGACTCTGTCAATCTTGGATCGACTTGATCAAAAAATTAGGATGTCAATCACGACCTTCTGCTTGAATTGAGCCTATTGCAATCTTCACCTATTTTTTATTAAAGCAACCAAAATTATTACAAAGTATGTCATGGGGGTCAAAGTAGGACAGGTAATACTTTGCCGTCAATTTACAAAAAAAATGCATTGTACAAACATAAAATAAGTAAGTTTACTCGATTACGCGGGCGCTAATGAACAGATCAGAAAAGATCGTTTATTTAGATCAGTCACCGCGGCCGCAGGAATCGCTTACAAAGACAGACAATTTTGGTAGAACAATAATTTTGAAAGGTTTTTTGTGGATCAGAGGGGCTCGACCAATGAGAGCCCGCTCTGTTTCGGGACCGTCGCCGGGAGCGACCGTAGGGGTGGCGGGGGTCGGAGAAATGTCCCGTTAGCACCCAGTAGCGTCTCGGGACGAAAACGAGGTTCAGGGGCGTAGGAAAAAGAAAACGATGACGTGCACTGTCATCATCACTTCTTCGAAAACCCCGGAACTACGCTTGTCGAAAGCCAATATGTACTGAAATGGGGCGTTTGCACAAATCCTCTTTTTGTGCAAACATAACAAGATAGGGATGCGTATCTAGTCGCTTCTATCAGGTTAAAATTAAAGTCGGGCGTTGCACAATTAATTATTTGTGCAGACAAACAAACAAGACAGAGACGCGTATCTAGTCGCTTCTCTCTCTCTCTCTCGTTTGTGGTCAGGTCGTCTGTTATGAGCCTGATCAGTACTACATGCCAGCTCGATCGAGAACGTATCGAGTCGTCTCTCGTTCGAAACTGCACGAACTCAGTAGTTGATTTCGTATCTAGTCGTACCACCTACTGAGTTATGTACTGGTTGATGTTATGCAAATGGAGGGTATTACAAACTTTGATAGTCACGTCTGGTATATTCTCCCCTCGGTGCAGTAACGTCTGTGCCTAGCTGTGAAGACGTGTACTCCGGCGGTGACCTCGCCGGCCAGTCCCTCTGGGCCGTCGGAGGGCGGTCCTCATCGGCACCCTTGGGCTGGCGTGGGTCGGTGCGGGCGTCAAAGCTGGTACTGGTGGTGCAGCGGATGCGGGTGTCGCAGCGGATGCGGGTGTCGCAGCGGATGCGGGTGTTGCAGCGGATGCGGGTGTCGCAGCGGATGCGGGTGTTGCAGCGGATGCGGGTGTTGCAGCGGATGCGGGTGTTGAAGCTGATGCGAGCGTCGGTGCCGGGAGTATGACCGCGACTTTGACCGCTGGGCGCACGTAGATGCCGGTGGCTGTTTGTATGCGGACAATTCTTACTTGTCCGTCAGCGGCGGGCTTAGCTTCGATTACACGTCCGCGTGGCCAGCTGTTTCGGGGTAGAGCGGGGTCCATGATGACCACCAAGTCGTGCTCTTTGATGGGGTCGGCCCGGTGGTGCCATTTCTGCCGGGCGGCCATGGTGGGGAGGTATTCACGAAGCCACCGCCTCCAGAACATGTCTGCCAGCTGTTGGCTTATGCGCCACTGGCGGCGGAGGCATACCTCCTCCTCCTTTTTGTCATATAGTGAAAGGTGAGGGCGTTTTCCCGCTGACCCCATTAGAAAGTGGTTGGGGGTCAAGGGCTCCTCGTCTCTCGGATCAACCGAGACGTGGGTCAGGGGCCGGTTGTTGACCACGAACTCGGCTTCTGCAAGCGCCGTAAGAAGTGTCTCCTCTCTCGGGGCTCTTTCTTTCAGTGTAGCTCCTAGGGCTCGCTTCACTGAACGTACTAGCCTTTCCCAGGCTCCCCCCATATGGGGACTCAGAGGTGGGGTAAAGCGCCACTCGATACCCTGTATGGCTAGGGTATCCTGCATCCTTGCGTCCTGGCTGAGCGACTCCACGGCATCTCGGATTTCATTGTTTGCTCCATGAAAGTTGGTACCGTTGTCGGAGTACATCACTGCTGGTTGTCCTCGGCGGGCCGCCATCCGTTGCAGGGCCATGATGGCCGAGTCAGCACTCAGCGACGCAGCCAGTTCTAGGTGTATGGCGCGAGTGGAGAGGCATGTAAATATGGCCCCGTAGCGCTTTTCTCGGCGTCTGCCAATCGTGACCTCCATAGGGCCGAAGTAGTCCAGTCCGCAGTGTGTGAACGGGCGGACATGGTGCGTCAGGCGAGCTTCTGGGAGCGCTCCCATAATGGGTGGGACGGGCTTGCTCTTCCGCATTCGGCACGTTGGGCAGTCGTGGGCGATCTTCCTGCTAGTGGTACGTAGCCGCAGTACGAAGAAGCTGCCCCGTACCTCTGCGATGGTCTTCTCGGTGCTCGGGTGGTCCGCCTTCTGGTGGTAGTGTCGGATCAGCAGCCGAGTATAGGGTCATCGCCATCTAGGATGATCGGAGTCTTGGCTACGCTCGTGGCTCCGGTTACTGCTTGCAAACGGGAGCGCATCCGCATGACTCCGTCTGGGCCGAGGAAAGGCGTCAGGCTGTTTAGGCGGCTAGCGGCGGGCAGCGCCTGGCCGTGCTGTATGTTGTGAAGATCGGGGGTGAAGGCATTCTCTTGGGACCTGATCACCCATCTGCGTTCAGCCTCCTTGAGCTCCTCGGCTCGTAGCGGGCCTTCGGCAGGTCGGCCCGACCCCATCCGGCAACGCCTTATGAAGCGCAGCATCCATGCTGTGGCGCGGATGAGGCGGTACCATGAGGAGAACCTCTCGATAGCGGGCAGGGCCTCCCCGGCCGTGGATATGAGGCCGACATATTGGGGCCTAGTCTCCAGGATCGAGTCATCGGGCTTCGTGGTGAGGGCGCGCTCTTCGGGCCAGTCCTCGTCGGGTTTCGTGATGAAAGCAGGTCCGCAGAACCATTCTCCTTGCAGGGACAGGTCGGGCAGTGCCAAGTCTCGGGTGCCGATGTCAGCGGGGTTTTGTTTGGTTGGAACCCACCTCCAGTCAGCTATGTTGGTGAGTTCGTCGATCTCGCCCAACCGATTCGCCACAAAGGCGGAGTATGCCCGTGGGTCGGTGCGTAGCCAACACAGCACTGTGGTCGAGTCGGTCCAGAAGACGGTTCTGCATATTCGTGCCTGACTTTCAGATTTAATAGTCTTGGCCAGTCTAGCCGCCATGAGCGCGGCCTGCAGCTCGAGGCGGGGAATTGATAGCGGTTTGAGTGGCGCCACCTTGCACTTGCTTGCGATGAAGGTGGCTCGCGGCGCGCCTTGCACTTCCTCAACGAAGTAGGCGACGGCGCAGCAGGCTTGCTCGGACGCGTCACTGAAGAGGTGCAGTGTAACGTTGCTCAGCTTGTGTCGGAGTGACCGTCTCGGGATGGACACGCTGCTTTCCCTCAGCAGACTCATCCAGTCCCTCCATCGCTCGGCATGCTCAGGGGCGATGGGGTCGTCCCAGCTGATGCTCGAGCGCCACACGGCTTGTAGTAAAATCTTCGACCGTATAGTGAGGCAGGCGACGAAACCCACCGGGTCAAAGATTTTCATGATGATGGATAGGAGCTGCCTCTTCGTAGGCCGTGTGGCTTCTTGGGGGCTGACCGCGTCGAGAAAGGTGTAAAGAAATCGGTCAGTCGACGGGTCCCAGATCAGTCCCAGTACGCGCTCCGTCCCCGTGGTTCCGCTGTTGATCTGCACTGCGGCGGTTGCTCGTTCACCGGGGAGAATCCGTGCTATAGCGGCCGGGCTGTTGGAGGCCCAGTTGGTCAGGTTGAACCCTCCCTTTGCAAGGAGGGTCTTCACGCCCTGGACCAGTGCGGCAGCCTCGTGTACGTTATCCACGGCGTCCAAATAGTCGTCCATATAGAATTTGGAACGAACGGCTGCTGCGGCGGCGGGGTGCTCGGTTTCGTAGTGCCCGGCCACTCTGTCTCGCACGTACTGGGCACTGCTGGGGGAACACGTCGCCCCGAACATCATAGATGTCAACTGGTACGTCTCTGGGTCCCGTGTGCCAGGCGACCTCCAAAGGTACAGCTGGGAGGGCTGGTCCTCTCTCCTGATGTGGATGCGCAGGAACATCTCTTGTATATCTGCAGCGATGGCCACATTTCCCTCTCGGAAGCGAAGGAGGTTCCCCAGGAGTGAGGACAGCAAGTCAGGGCCGGTCATCAGCTGGTCATTCAGAGACGTCCCTCGGCATCGGCTGGCGGCATCAAAGACGATTCTGATTTTCCCCGGCTTGTTGGGATTTGTCACCGCGAAGTGAGGAAGGTACCACTTTCGCGGGGCAGGTAATGATGCCTCGTGGGTTGAAAGCTTCCTGGCGTAGCCTTTGGCGACAAGTTGTGACATCTTGTCGGCGTACGCGGCCGCCAGGGTGGGGTCCGCCGCCAGCTTCTTGTCGAGAGATTGTAGCCGCTTCAGTGCGCACTGCCGGTTGTCGGGTAGCACGGTTGTCGGGTCTTTCCACAGGAGTCCGGTTTCCCACCTCCCGGTAGCGAGGGGGCGGGTGGTCTCTCCCATCATCGCTAGTGCCCTTGCGTCTTGAGCATTGACCCGAGCTGCTGATGTAACGCCGAGGGAGTCGATGGCGAAGTTTGTCCTCACCAACTCCCTCAAGCGGGCGTCCGCGGCGGTCTCTGCTTGCAGGGCCAGAGTAGTGGCTGGGTCGTCAGCGCCAGGGTTTGTTCCCCCGTGAGCGATCCACCCTAAAGCGGTCCGCGACACTATTCGCGTAGTGTTGTCCTCACGGACCTCTCTTGATACAATCAGGTGGGCGTTGTCTTGCCCGATCAAGAGCTTCGGGGTGATGCGTCGTCCTGGCACTTGCTGCTCCGGCAGGTTCAGCTCGGCTATGGTGCTCGCGGTGATGGAGAAGGTCGTGTTCAACCCGGCGCCTCTGATGGTCAGCTTCACGCGTCGGGAGCGGGCGTCGGAGGTGCACATGCCCTTTGCTCCGTGAAGCCGTACGGCACGGACCGGACCGCTTGCACCGGTCAACATCGCGATCTCGGCGTCGACAAGGGTCACGGTAGAGCCCTCATCTAACAGCGCGAACACTGACACTTCACTCCCTGCGGGCCCGCGAAGCACAACCGGCACAATTTTCAGCAGTACGCTATCGTCTGTATTTCGGCGTCATAAGTTTACTTCGCCCACAACCGGCTCCGTTTTTCGCACTTCATGGAGCAACCGATGGTGGGGATGCCGGCACTCCCCCACCCCGCACCACACTTTCACTTTACACTCCCTCGAGTGGTGTCGACCGAGGCACTTTCGGCACAGGTTGCTTGCGCGCACGGTCTCCCAGCGGAGGGCGACAGATTTCCCGGCGAATACCGCACAATCCCGAATGGCGTGGAACTTATTGCACTGCGCACAATTGTCACTTCGCACTGTCGCCCTTTTCCCGGCTGAAGACCGGTGGGCAGAGTCGGTCGCGGCACGCTTCCTGGGTCCGGGCGTAGCCGCGCTCGTCGGGGGCGCGGCCGCCGCGTTCACTAACACTTGTTCGCGGCGCCCTCGATTCGGTCGAACCGGGTCGAGCATGCCGCTAATCGGGATCACTTTCGCGACGCTTCGCAGGAACATTGAGAGCTGCAGTAGTGTGGCCGGGGTGGATTGGCCTAGCTGGCGCAACTCGAGCAGCCAAGACATCCTCAGGGTGCAGGGCATCTTGGCGGTGACGTCGGCTAGTAGGGCGGGGTTGGTGAGGTAGCCCTCCGTCCTCAAGTCTCGCAGGAAGGCCACCAAGTTCTGGACCGTCCCAGAGAAGTCGGCGATCTCCTCGAGTGAAGCTTCCGCTGACAGGTGCGGCAGCTTCTTCACCTTATTTAGCATAAGGTTGGCGATGGATCCTGAGCCACCGTACCGCGTCTCGAGGGTGGCCAGGATCTCTGGGACCTGTTCGGGATCCAGCAGGAGGGAGTAGACAGCCTCCCGGGCCCTGCCTTTCAGCGCGCGCTGCAGTCTGATGAGGTTCTCGCTGGGTGTCAGCCTGCAGGTGTTGGTCGACTGGTGGTACTGCGCTATCCAGGCAGGCCACTCGAGGGGGTCCCCGGAGAACGTGGGGAGGTCCTTGGCTGTAGATTGTCGAGCAATGAGGGCAGTCATCCGGACATCCTCCTCGACGGACGGGCGGGGGCTCTCTGGTACGCGTGTCGATCGGATCGCCTCGGCAATCATAGCGCCGATCCGTGCCACGGTAGGGTCCTCGCCCTGCTGGACCCACTCTCTGGTATGCCGGGCAGTCTCGTCGGCGGTAGGCTGCGGCGGGAACAGCGGCGAGTAGCTGGGATGCCCGATGTTGACGGGCTGGGACCCCGCGTGCAACTGCGAGGTAGACGGCTCTGCATAGGGCTGCGCGTAGAGTGGGCGGGCTCGTGGCTCGGCGTACGGCAGCGGCTCGGCATACGGCAGTGGCTCGGCGTAGCGTCCGGCCGGCGCTGCGGGGCAAGGGAGCACAGCGGGGCCGAACGTTGCAGCGGGGAGGGGGTACCCCTCAGCCGGGGCTCGCACAGCACGCACCTCTGCGTCGGTCATCTGTACTCGTACCGGCTCGGGGATTGGCTGCACAGCTGCGGGGACGTCCTGCTTGGCGGGCTGCATGGCCGACAATAGCGCGGCGAGCTGCTTGGCATGCTGCTCCCTCAAGGCGCGCATCTCCCGTTGTAGCTGCTTCACGGTGTCCTCTGTGGTGGAGGAGTTGTTCTCAGCATCGGAGGACTGCGCAGTGGTGGGTGTGGGCGCGGCACCGAGCGCAGCGCCGAGCGCAGTGCCGGGCGCCGGGCCGAGCGCAGCGCCGAGCGCAGCGCCGAGCGCAGCGCCGAGCGCAGCGCCGAGCGCCGGTCCGAGCGCAGGTCCGAGCGCAGGTCCGAGCGCAGGTCCGAGCGCAGGTCCGAGCGCAGGGCCGAGCGCAGCGCCGGGCGCAGGTCCGAGCGCAGGTCCGAGCGCAGGTCCGAGCGCAGCGCCGAGCGCACCGGCGGGAGCAGCGTCGGGCGCAGGGGCGGGCGCAGGAGGGGGTGGGGCAGCGGCAGACGGCCCGGCGGCAAGCCACGTGGCGGCAGGCCACGCGGCGGCAGGCGGCGCGGCGGCGATCGCAGCGGCGGGCGCGGCGGCGAGCACAGCAGCGGGCACAGCGGCGGGCACAGCGGCGGGCACAGCGGCGGGCACAGCGGCGGGCACAGCGGTGGACTCGGGCTGAGACTCCGAGCTCGAGGCTCCTCGACGGCTACGACGTGCAGGCATCTCGGCACGTACAAGGCACGAAGACGTACAGACGTCGCTTGTAGTCGAGAAGGCGTGCAGACGTCACTGAAGGCGAGAAGGCGAGAAGGCGTGCAGACGTCACTGAAGGCGAGAAGGCGTGCAGACGTCACTGAAGGCGAGAAGGCGTGCAGACGTCACTGAAGGCGTGAAGGCGTGCAGACGTCACTGAAGGCGTGAAGGCGAGAAGACGTCACTAGTAGTCGTGAAGGCGTGAAGTAGATCCTGGCTCAAGAAGGACCATGTACGGGACAAGATCTGTAAACTCTTGCGCACGTTTTAGAAGAAGAAGATCAGGCTGGCCACTTCGACGCTTCAGAGCAGGGTATGAAGGAAGGGAGAAATGCCTTGAAAAAGGCAAACGATTTCTTGCAAGGAGGTGGTGAAGGTGAAGAAAAAGTCTTGATCGGTTTTCAGGCCGGGTGAAGATGCAGGCGAAGTAGGCAGAAGAGGTGTTGAATTCGTGAGAATACTCTACTTTTTTAGAATTGCAACCGTCGCTTAAGTACTCCGGTGCGATACCGTGCTGTTAGGAGCCGGCGTATCGGGCAGTTTTTGCTCGTGAGTTTTTCGCTAGCTGGCGTAGATTCTGTCAATCTTGGATCGACTTAACCAGAAAATTAGGGTGTGAACCTCACGACCTTCTGCTTGAATTGAGCCTATTGCAATCTTCACCTATTTTTTATTAAAGCAACCAAAATTATTACAAAGTATGTCATGGGGGTCAAAGTAGGACAGGTAATACTTTGCCGTCAATTTACAAAAAAATGCATTGTACAAACATAAAATAAGTAAGTTTACTCGATTACGCGGGCGCTAATGAACAGATCAGAAAAGATTGTTTATTTAGATCAGTCACCGCGGCCGCAGGAATCGCTCACAAAGACAGACAATTTTGGTAGAACAATAATTTTGAAAGGTTTTTGTGGATCAGAGGGGCTCGACCAATGAGAGCCCGCTCTGTTTCGGGACCGTCGCCGGGAGCGACCGTAGGGGTGGCGGGGGTCGGAGAAATGTCCCGTTAGCACCCAGTAGCGTCTCGGGACGAAAACGAGGTTCAGGGGCGTAGGAAAAAGAAAACGATGACGTGCACTGTCATCATCACTTCTTCGAAAACCCCGGAACTACGCTTGTCGAAAGCCAATATGTACTGAAATGGGGCGTTTGCACAAATCCTCTTTTTGTGCAAACATAACAAGATAGGGATGCGTATCTAGTCGCTTCTATCAGGTTAAAATTAAAGTCGGGCGTTGCACAATTAATTATTTGTGCAGACAAACAAACAAGACAGAGACGCGTATCTAGTCGCTTCTCTCTCTCTCTCTCTCGTTTGTGGTCAGGTCGTCTGTTATGAGCCTGATCAGTACTACATGCCAGCTCGATCGAGAACGTATCGAGTCGTCTCTCGTTCGAAACTGCACGAACTCAGTAGTTGATTTCGTATCTAGTCGTACCACCTACTGAGTTATGTACTGGTTGATGTTATGCAAATGGAGGGTATTACAAACTTTGATAGTCACGTCTGGTATATTCAACATCTGACATCTGAAGAAATCTCAATTTTTGAAGAATAACGTCGTTATCAAAAGAGAGAGCGGAAAAATAGAAAATCGGCACCAGGTGTAAAATAACTTACCAATTAGCTTTTGTAATGTTGACAATTCGGGAGCGCAATCACTGTAAACTACATACTGTTCTCGGCAAAATATCAGAACAAGGATTTTTCGGAACGTTTTTGTTAATTTGGCAATGATCAACATGATCAAATTAAAAAGTCGTTTACTTTGTGTCAAAATGGGTCTTTCTAAAGCCCTGGTTTCTCCCTGGAAAACAAAAACCGTAATCGAACTAATATATCAACCCATTAAAGTACTTGGAATGAATTCAATTAAGAGTGCCCATCAAACAAACCACACACTAAGCGTTCCGCAATGCAACGCCAACTCAAAACAAAACACGTTTATTCACCCCGCTTCACGCATTTTTAACGCTTCATACAGTGAGCTCCACTTATTCAACTCAGCATCTCACAACTTCAATCTAAAATCAATAAATAACATTTACACAATACATATTACTCTACACAGACTAAATTCATTCCCTTCCCCTCCATCCTCCCATCATAGGCTAAACTTGTAAAAAAAATTGCAATAACTAATTAAGACACTCGAGTGAAAATCTATTATTGGTTAAGTTTTTTTTTTTAGTATCTATATATACCATAATTTTTAATAATATTGTAAACTGTTGGTTTTCAAAAAAAAATTATATGTAAAAATAAAGCTGAACCTCGATAGGTGATCAACGTCCAGGAATATATATTTTTTTAAATAGCCAGGGAAGAAGTAAAAAAAATAAGAATAACGAGAATTATTACATCTTGAAATCTGTTTTCTGTGACAACTGTAATGTAAGAATAATATACGAAGATTTGATGTTAATGCGGAAGGAAAAGGGGGCTCCCCTAGTAACCGATGCAACACAACCAACAATACTTCTTGGATCATTGTTCATTATTATACCTACACGAGCGTATATATTTTTATTTAGCTATAAAATATTTTTCCACTTGTTACGTTCATAAACGTTCAGTCATCAGTGTTTTGGATTCGCTAGCCCGAGAGGCACGCTCGCCGCGATTGCATGCAATATTTTTGTACCAAATATTCGGGATTTTGTTCTGAAGGTTGCTGAAACTCTTGTCGGTTTTTGTCCCAACAGGCGTTCCCCAAGGTCAAACATAAATACCACTTTTGTCAATTTTTAATAACGTTAATTTACTATAGTTGATTGAATCCTTTAAAATCTCTTGATTTTACAGCTTGTTATTATTTTTTATTTAAATACGGTTTGTTCTTCTTTTTTAAACATATTTTACGAAGAAAACGACTTCGGGGACATCTTGGACAAAATACGTCAAGTCGACCCCTTGGAATAACAAGGTTTCATCTGACACGGCAATTTTATGCGATAATGAGCCTTGTGCTCTTGAGTTCCTCTCCCTAGAGAACATTTTCGCATGACATTATTGTGTCAGATGGATTCTTATTCCAAGGGGTCGAAGTGTTTAAACAATGTTCAGAATCGGTGTTTTTTGATTTTCCAACACGTGTGGAAAGTTTTTATTAATTTTAATGTTTTTTTTTAATAGTCAAAGTGATAATATCTGAAAATTCATATCGGTGTATACGTTAAATAAAGTTGTCTGTGATTAAAGATCTAGAGAAAGTTGAAAATCTAAAACATCCAAGATGCTGATGCACTCCGTCTGCGAACTGTACCCAAGGTATTATTAATTTCTCAAAATGTAATTTTTGTTTATCAAAAAATTTGCCTTATACGTGTTGTCTGTGATTAAAGATCTAGAGAGAGTTGAAAATCTAAAACATCCAAGATGCTGATGCACTCCGTCTGCGAACTGTACCCAAGGTATTATTAATTTCTCAAAATGTAATTTTTGTTTATCAAAAAATTTACCTTTGTGTGCTGATTTCTCTTACAATCAATAAAATGTCTACAAATTTGGCTAATATTTTTCCAAATACCGACATCATCGAAATATCCGTTTCTGATTGGTGAAAGGAGCGTATAAGAGGAGAATGCAAGACGCACAGGTGGATGAAATTAGAAGTCAACCGACTGGTTGAGTGGTTACGATCCTTGTCTATGAATACGCGGAGGTCGTGGGTCGAAATCTCGGCGTGCGCAAGTAAATTTTATTTGATTTAAATTGTGTTGTTTCACAATTTATCAATTAAAAATAATATGTAGTATATTTACGGCACGTTCTAGAGTGGTAGATACTGTCAGTATCGCCTTGGTGGAAGGACCACCATTCAGAATCGAAACGTTGCTTGAAATGCCTTTAGCCGTGTTTGGTAATCAGATCTGAATAGCCAGGTACTTCCCCACTTTCTTTCTTCTTCATCCCCTTCTCCTCCTCAATACCTTCAGACTCACAACATACACTAATTGGGTATGCCATGGTCATACTGGCTCCAGACAGTTCGGACTCTTGTGTGGTATCACATAAAAACTAAACGATCTGGTGATTATTTACATATATATTATTGAATGTGGCTGAGAGAGACGGGACGTAGTGGTGTGGTGTTCATCATTCATCATCTATGTCCACCCATGCTAAAAATTTGCGTAATGGATTCTAATTTTTATGTTAGTTTATGGCTCGGATACAAACAACGTCTATTTGGACGCATTAAAGCGACCTAAAAAAACGCAGACGACCGTTTATGTCAGTAATGCACAACCTTTTTAACTAGAGGGCCAATTTATCCATTTTCAGTTTGTTCGCTGGCCGCAGGGAGTACGGCACCTAGCTTGACATGGTTAATTTTGCAGTCGATGGTGTCGCTAACCCGCTAAAACCTTTGAATGCATTTATTATATAAAGATCAATTTATTTCTATCTCCAAGGTCAAACCAATAAATGCTGTCGGTTTTTATCACGAGGGAACTTCGAACGATTGTTATTAAATAAGAAATATCATAATCTCTTATGTTACTAATATGTTTTCAGAAAAAAATATTTGGAAGCTTACCCTTATGAAACCGAACGCATTAAAAGAATCATCGAACACGGCTCTTACAAAAAAGCGCCGCAGGCCCAAGTTTTGCTGTTTTCAAGGTCAAAACAATACGGAAAGTGACATTACAAACAAATTTTAATTATAAAATGAAATTCTTTAAAATGCATAAAATTCGCTAAAAAATTCGGCATTTAAGGTTAAACCCCAAAATTCTGCTGTAATATGTAAAAAAAAGCTTGTTATTTTGAGCGTCAGATTCAAAATTTTGAAGATAGACTATTTTTTTGTATTTTTCATCAGCCCCCCTCCGTTTCTTCATCGCGACAATGCGGTGAAATCTAAATATATTCACTCTTCTCCATTATGATATCGTTTTGCTCTTGATAAATATTTATGTGCATATTTTACATATTATATTAATATATACTACATTATTGTTCACCTGATAACTAGGAACCCACGGACTAAGGTTTGCCTCTAAATCCCTTTTGCATTTATTGGGCAAGTGGGCCGTGCGAAAAGGTTGATGGGCCGCACGAAATGGGCTTCGCGGCCCGCTGGTTGTGCACCACGGGTTTATATCGTATCCTAGCTTTTGATTAAATTAAATTGGTACTTAGAAGAGTTTCGTTTCTTAGAATTCATTTCGAAATTGATATTCAAATTTGTAACCATGCCTTCGTATCATGCATGCGCCTGTCCATTAAATTGTTACCTGTTTATCTATCGATCATCATTACTCTCTGTGAACCCATCGCTTCGATAAAGCAGGTATGCTATTAAATCGTCAGCTGCAAGTACATAGCATACGTGACAGTTAGCACACGATCACGTCGCACATAGTGCGTCGTTTTGAAACATATCAAATTACCTGACAGCTCGTCCTAGCCACAGATGTGCGGTCAACGGTCAATTGATTGACAGCAAACTCTGTGGTCCATTGGGTAGACCCTTCTAGTCTGTTGAACACTGACCCCCAGGTATATCGGGTTCGATTATTGCGAACGTGCAATGACATTGCCATAGATAATAGACACAACTGAGATTTTATTTTATTTTGCAAAAACAGTTATAAACACCAATACATTGCAAAAGCGGTGGGCCATGAACCATTATTGGTATGAAATCGCACGCGCAACGCGTATCGTTAACATCATCAAATGTCGGCTTTCTATGAGCACATGAAGCGATTTAAAAAAGGAAAGAATATCAGCTTTCTACTAGCAGATGAAGTGATTTAAAAACGGAAAAATATCAGCTTTCTATGAGCAGATGACGCGATTTAAAAAAGGAAAGAATATCGGCTTTCTATGAGCAGATGACATGATTTAAAAAGGAAAGAATATCAGCTTACTATGACCGAATGAAGCGATTTAAAAAAGGAAAGAATATCGGCTTTCTATGAGCAGATGACATGATTTAAAAAGGAAAGAATATCAGCTTACTATGACCGAATGAAGCGATTTAAAAAAGGAAAGAATATCGGCTTTCTATGAGCAACTTTAGAAAAGGATGACCGGATGGTCGAACCTTTTGACGCGGTGGCTTGAGTTAGTGTCGGGCAAACCAGTCCTGTGAGGGCCCATGAGTCTTGTTCGCTCTAGTTTTTCTTTGGGAGTTCACACAACCGTTCATTAGGGAAAACCGTCACTGCCCACACAGAAGCGTTGCTTGCATACAGCTTGTCTCAAGATGCTACGTAGTGGTAGGTATAGAGGGTGGACCGCCACACAACACTGTCTTGTGCCTCAACAATATTTATCCTGAAGAGAACGCATACAGCACCAGTCTTTACAGGGAGATACTAAAATGTACGGAACACAAAAGGTTTAACCTTGAAGCACGAACTTTTTTTTCAAAAAACCACAAATCCTTTAAAAATTTCAAAAATATGTACAAACTGTGAAGCGCTACCTACATATGATCGCTAGTGTAAACTAATTAGTCAAGAATCCATGTTTCACAATGAGTTAATAAAATTGTTAATTGGTGGTTTCGCAGAATTATTTATTTTCTTGGTGATTGATTTTTGATACCACAGTGCTTCAATCAGTTTACTTTTTAATCAGATTACGCTTCTATTGATTTTATGTTCGGTGGTACGAAATATACAAATGTTTGCTTTTCCTAATCACGCTTGGCAGTTCCCTAGTGCGTGATCCACAAGATAGTTTTTGCCAACAAAGTTGTTAAAAAAAATACATTGTCTGCACATCGTGTCGCCTGCGGGCCAACTGCGCACGACTTCTGGCGGTCGTGAGGGCGAAAACAAGCATCATATCTCGCAACATTATATTATTACATATTGATGATGATTATGTCACGAAGATCGTGAAAGAAACCTATCTACAGTCAGTCTACGTGGAAGATAAAGACCCGGTTGTTTGAAACTCCGTCATGTTTGACATTGTCAATAATTAAAGCAATCAAAAAATTGCCCTAAACATCACGCCGTTGCGAACTCAAACAATACTACAAATGATTATTGTGCATTTCTTTTTCTACATGTAAATACATAATACCAAATTACAAGGCTGATTAGCCCCGATAAGGAACTCCAGTAATAAATTATAATGGCTTTAAAAATATGTATTCATATAGTTCAGCAAACGCCGATTCTGAATATATTACTTTTATTGTGCGTATAATTTATAAATCGTTATTTAAAAGTGAATTAAAAAAATCATCTCATCAAAACACCTCGTTATGTTGGTACCATTGAATTTGGAACATCCGACATCACCTGCGCATTCTGTTTTTGGATTAGTATGAACTTTTATTACTTCCATGATTTTTTATTTTTCCGTTTTGTTTTATATTTTTTTTTTTGTGTTTAAACTTAATTTGGGTGAATTTAAGCTCTATATTTTTTCCGTCAATCTTTGTATAGATCATCATTTATATGGAAAATTGCTTCAATTTTTTATAATTTTAGTTTCTTCTAATGAAGCTAAAAAAAAATTAATAACGCACTGGGCAAATTTTTTAATAAACCCGAGTTTTTCCCAACCCTGATTTAATTCAACCGTAATTAATAGTCCACTGTTTTATCTGCAATTCTAGCACAATTGTTAATTGTGCAATGCTTTTAACAAAGTACCCAACACGTGATAGCTCCACACACGTCATTCGTAATTATTAAACCATGTACCTATTTCTGTTACACTTGCATTGTTCGTTTATAAACTCCACTCGATTTTTTTTATCAATTCGCCTTCTTCATTCTAATATTTTATCGATCGTTTAAAATAATAATAATAATAATTGGATGATTTGTATAGCGCCGTTGTTGTGAAAAATCACCTCAAGGGCGCTGTACAAATATTTCTTACCTAATTATGTACAGACAGATAAAGAAAAACATACTTACCTGGCAGGTCGCTTCAGATGAACACAGTTTTATTAGAAAATTTATTTATAGAGATGATAGTTTTACATGGTTATTTGTTGCCCCTTTTCTATTGATGTTACATTTATTAGAAGATTGGTGGCACAAGAAGAGTTGGTATTTATTGAGATACTTATAATTTTTAGGACTGGAAAGTATTCATAAAATGAATTTTAGGACTGAAAAATATCTATAAAATTACATTAAAAAGCGTAAGAAGCTTTTAATAAATATTAACTTTTTATTTTTTATTTTACACTTTGGTTATTTACAGTGTTGCGGACTGTGGACGCATTTGCGCACCGATGCGTGAATTTTTTTATTTTATTTATTTAATGACTAGGTAACTACTAACCGCCTAGCTAAGCAATTTACAGGTGAATTTCTTCAATTTATTGATACGATTGTCTGAAAAGATGTGTTTTAAGTTTAGTTCTGAATTCTGTTAAGTCTTTGATAATTCTTAAGTCATGCGGCAGTTCATTCCAGGCTTTAGGTCCTGACACTCCGAAAGCACGATCACCAAACTTAGTATTAGGTGTGCGCTTTGGTTCCTTCAACCTGCCGATAGCTGATGACGCTGCTGACCTAAGGGTGGACTGCCGTGAGTTGGTATTTTCGGGAATACACAGTTCTGATAAGTAAGCCGGAGCCAAAATATTTCAAATGACAACACCAAACTAATTTATTTAACCTATAACTAATAACTTACAGCTAAAATTTATTACTAGTGGATTATAACTAAGATTTGTAATTAACGATTTACAACTATGAGTTATAGCTAGCAACTCGCTACTGAGACTTGTAATTAGTGACTTACAGCAAGCGATATACAACTAAGACTTATAACTAGTACATATTTATGACCAAGTGGGTTAATTCACGATCGTAACACGGCTAAAGCCATTTCAAGCAAATTTTCGTTTTGTTTTGAATGGTTGGTTTTTCACCAGGGTGATACTGAGAGTATCCACAGCTCTGAGGTGAATCTGTGTACACATAATATTAACAGGGACGACGGATCTAATAATAATAATAATTGGATGATTTGTATAGCGCCGTTTTTGTGAAAAATCACCTCAAGGGCGCTTGAGGTGATCTAAACTTGATAGTTCTTGGTATCCGGTACTTGACGGCTACACAAAAACTCAACGCCGATAATCACATAGTATACTAAAAATAATAATTCTTATCATATTGAAAACGGCCCTAAGAGGCTTAACGCACGCTACAAGGTATCACTTCTACATACATAAATACACACACACCATAATCTACAACTCTGCCCTGACTATGGACGCTGTAACGCTGTCCGAAACGTTGGGTAAAGGAGGAAGCGCAATGCGGGATAATATCCCAAAAGCTATTCAAGAAAATGTGTACGCATTGTTTTTGTTTTGACTGGACTGCTCGTATGACGTCATCGGTTACAAATTCCTTGGAAAATGTTCAAATCGTTGGCGTAGGAATTCTGTGCTAGCTAAAACTGGTAGCAGACAAAATCAAACCATTTCCGTAATGATTCTTCCCTGTTTAATGATTCGCCCGGTAATTCCCGGTTTTCCGGGTCAGTGACCCATTTTTTTTTATTTATTTGATATGCCCTGTCGTCAGAATTGATAGACTTGCCCTAAGTGGAAGCAATTTGGCACCAGTCTAGTTCACTGCCGTCCACGTTTGTTTCACATGATTTTGACTGTGGTTAGCAAATTACAAAACATTTATAAAAAGGGTCAAACAAAATATTGTTTTTTTTGTAAACAAGCCGAACCTTTTTACTTAGTTGCTGTTTTACTTAAATCGACGGTACGCCTACCTCGCTCCCCGCCCCTCTTATTTTAGCTTCTTCCCCGTGCGTATTAGAGCATCTCTATCTATAATTTGCTTTATCGTTTTACCACACATTCGCGTCAGAGATCTCATTTCTACAGCATTCAGTCTACTTTCATCCTTCCTCTGCCAGTTCCATGCCTCACTGCCATACACCAGGGTTGGTATCAGCCACTGTTAGCTTCGCTTCTTTGGGCAACTTTTTGTTAGCGCCAACGCGTTCAGAGTCCTCCGTTAATGGAGTTTTGTAGTGTGTAGAATATTCCTAAAAATTATTGCTCCATTATAAAATTAAATCAACATTCGCTTTATGAGAGGAGACAGATAAATGAATTTATTTTAAACCCGATAACACTTCCCGTTTTACAAAATGTCGTGTTTCTTAATTATTGTATAACCTTCCTTTTAAAATAATACTGCACTCTGAAACCTTCGCTCGCTATCCGATAAACATGGTTATTTGTTTTATTTTAAATATGTTCAAGCCAAAGTGATCTTTAAACTTACTTAGCCTTAGGTATAATTTCGTACCACGTTCGTTTCGACTGCAGTGGAATTAACTTGTTTACTGATGGAAACTTCTCGACGTTCAAGGGAAAACAGCATTTATGGAAGGTTGCGATAAGGATGTTTTTATCATCGTTTGAATTGTTACTCGTGTGCTGTTGTTCAAGGCGCGCAGGCGCACGGATATAGTGTTGCCAGTTTGGTAAAATTGTTTCTCAAGGTATATAGTATATTTTATTTTAGTAATTTCGTAAATTCGTAAATATGTGCTATCTTTCGTTTGTTAAATCTATGTAAAGAACGGTAATCCAATTGTAGACTTCAAATCTCTTTTTATAAATTTATTAAGCGCCTTTGTTACGGTTTTTTTTCTATTTTTTTCTGGTTTCACCCTTCAGGGGTGTTCTTGGTCATCATTTTAAATTGTAGAGAGAGTGAAGGCGATTTTATATATTAATGATATTTAAATTGGAAAATTTCAAAATCATATGATAGATTGGAGTTGAGTTAAAACTTAGAAGAGATGAGATGTTAAACGGAGAGTATTCAATTTTATATAGGGCTTGACAGAAAAGAGGATATTTGTTTAGAGAGGGACAACCAAAAAATGTGTGATCAAATGTTCCCACTTCTAGACCGCAGAAAGAGCACCATCTGGGGAGTCAAGCACGTGAATTTTAAAAAGGTGGGAAGGAACGGTGGAATGAATATCCAATTCTCATTCGAATAAGAGATGTTTTTTTAATGGGGACTTGTTGTAACCACTGTTTCGATGTGATAGCCCTCTGAATTAAGGCATAGTGAGGCTCCCTTGGATTGACTAGCAATCTGCCAATACTCTGCCCAAACATTGCGGATTTCTCTTTGTATGGAAAAAATATCAGATAAGGGAAGTGGTTTATGGGGGTAATGATAAGGTTGGACGCTCCTTGTTTTGCCAAGGAATCTGCAATGTCGTTTAAGGTACTCAATTTTTTTTTTATTAACGTCTCATGCCCTGATCAAAGTAAATAATGGTTGAATTCCGCCGGACTGTATAAGCAGAGCTATTATTTTAAAGTGCTATGATGGATGTAGTTTTTAAACGGAAACTGTATAAGTAACATACCCATTGTAATTGTCTCAATACGGGAACTCCTTCCGGTGAGATAAATATAGCCAAAACTTTTGTGAAATTTGTTAAACTGGTAAGAAAAATATATCTATTTCAGTGTTTTTTTTAGCCAATATTAAATTATTTTTTATAAGTATTAATATTTTGACGCAACATGTCTCTTCAAAGGTTTATAAGTACTGAATTATACATTTTTGGAGCCAGGTTTTGCATTGGGGTACTGCATATATAAAGTACCATGTCTTATATTGTGAAATAACCGATTAATTTTAAATGTATCAAACACCCGTTCGGACTTTTATAATAATTTTATTGAAAGATCCCTAAACTATTAAGTTACATTCGTTAAACCTTAATCCTTATTGGAATGCATACTATCAAATTTCTCGATTTAAATAACACGGGTTAAAATTATATTACATTCATAGTGAAAATGTAATCATATCTCATGTTGTATGCCATTATTTAAATATTTTTGTTTGTTTGTTTTCCTCTTTTTATTTTTATTTTCCCATTTATGGAATGCGTTAGAATGCACTATCCCTACAATACATTCTGTTAATAAACTATTCCTCGATTCAATAATAATTTCACCGTACTTCTGCAGAAAATACCTTATTTCTCTATAATTTCCTTATATTTTCCCAAGGCTGGCAACACCACCATCAGGTGATGCGAAATAATAGTGAACAGCTGTGAGCTGGCAGTTCTGAAACTACATTCGCCCCAGTTGTTCGCCAGTTTTGTTCCAGCGACCGAGTCAGCCATCTTGCTTTTCATTTAGTGATTTTCCAATCGCCAATAAACCGCCCACCGGAATCTACATTCTTTCTTTCTAGGAAGGATTAAAAAACCAAACCTTTTCTTATAAAACTCTAATAAGTTTACTCTTCGTTTTTTTTCTTTTCCGGAGCGCGTGTTCAGTGTTTTTTTGTTGAAATGGCCATGATGATCTCTCAGATGCCGTTTAGTAGTAGTTCAACCAGTAAGAGTAAAAACTTACAGACTGCTTGTGGAATGTTGGGGTAATTAAATGATTAATTAATAATTATCGGCTATAAAAATAAAAACCACGTGAAAAAATTATAAAATTCATCATATGATTTAAAAATGTGGCTGTGTTATATAAAATATCCATATGTTTTTGATAAATCATTGTGATCGTGCCAAAAATATGCTCGAGGAATAAAATCATCATTATTATTGTTGTATAACTGATTAAATATTGTATAACGCACTCCATAATTGCTAAAAAAATATTTTTAACAATACTTTTTTCAACAAATTGTACGAAACTCGGGTTTTTCATGTTTTCATGACTACAACAAAGGTATCCCATATAAATTTCAATCTTTTACACAATTATTTTGTTTTAATTTTACTTTTAATTGCGCTATTTGCTATTTTGATAAATGTGACTCATTATTCTACGTCTTCCATAGCGTGATTTCTTATCATTTATCATAATCAAAAGTCAAATAATCGTCATTCAAGTCAACATGTTTACAACAAAGAGAAGGTCCATAAA
Source organism: Halesus radiatus (assembly GCA_022606495.2). Classification (NCBI taxonomy): domain Eukaryota; kingdom Metazoa; phylum Arthropoda; class Insecta; order Trichoptera; family Limnephilidae; genus Halesus; species Halesus radiatus. Next base: position 176,507 of record JAHDVE020007123.1, read on the forward strand.
TCCTTTGTAAATTTATTACATTACGAGTTGTTGCAAGATTAATTCTCTTTTTTTGTGAAGATAATATTGTTACATTTTTATTTAACGTTTTATTTCGTGGGTGCATGTGAAAATAAATTGTAAAGTTTTACAATTCAGACTCGTTCAATACGCGTGAATTATTGAAATAATATTTCGTTTCAACGTAATTACAACAAGAAACAATTATATGTCGGGGGAGATGTAAAGTAATGGGTTTAAATTCATAAAGTCAAGTTTTTGTATGGATTGCTAGTTTTTTTTTCTTCTTCTTTTTACCAAAACTAAAAACCAAATAATCTATTTTTTATATATAAAATAAGTTCTTAGTTTGGGTTTTGAAAAACGAGTCTGAATTGTAAAACTTTATCAAATAAATTATTGTTTTCGTCATAATGGTTGATTTTTTTAACACGAAGAGAGGGTAAGTTGAACAAAATTATACTACATATTATTTTGGACAATAATCATAATATTTTTTTTTTAGTACGAATTATTTTTTATTACTATCAAATCAAGAAATCGTTGTCCGAAGTGTATACATGCACCAATACACACAAAACTATGTTTGTGTTTTTTTAGGTCGATTCAATTGCTCGATCCGTAATACCAGAATCACTTTTTTTTATCGCTTTCCAGAACATTCGAATTTATTACAATTTTTTTGACAACCCTATTTGCACAAAATGAAAAATGGATCGATATCGACACAGGAAGCGATTGGCTGTCACAATTACATATTGAATAATAATAAATTACGCTGTGTGCGTCATCGTACGTAACAACTAAATACGTCATTGCTATTGAATTGTCGAAAACGTCCGTTTTTTTTTTCTTTACTCACTGTTTGGCCCTGATCGAAATTGTAACATTTCTAATATTATTGTGACATGAACCAATGTGACGTACCACCTGCCAACCAACAAAGCGGTTATACGATGCTTGTAACAATTTATTACTTGTTGATTTTTTTTTTTTAGAATAGATCGGCGGAATACGTTTTTATTTCTCGGAAGTATCTAAATAGAAAAATTTCTGCAACATTTTTTTTTTTTTTTTTAATTTTTTTTTCTACCCGTTTTTGTCAACAAATTTGAAATTAATTAATATGGAACGCGCATCTCCTCGATGTATTTTTTAATGTTTTAATGTGGTTAAAGGGACATTTTTTCAAAGCCGTTAGACCTGTTTATTTCATACAAGTGTTCATAGTTTTTAGTGGGACATGCAAAAAAATAATTGTGTTGACCTATAAATTCCAACTAGAACTCGCCATTCTAGAGTTTTTAACGGGTAATAAAACCACAGCAATGACAAAGTACCTGCTATCCCTATCGTTGGTTTGCACGTCGTTCAACATCGTTTACTCATACTGCTTGGGCCACTACGTGTAAATGTAGTGGTGCCCTGTAATTATTGTTTCTACCCGCACACTAACATACGTATAACTTTCATTGGCTCTCCTCGTTCTGATAGTCCGTGACAGCCGTCACGCTTTCACACCACATCTCCCTTTCAGAGGCGTAGTACACAGTGCGAATTTCCAGCGACGCATTGTAACAATTGTTGATGGTATTCTACACTAAAATGTACATAGGTGCGTGCAACGCATTTAAGAGAAGACTCGTTTATGTTAGTCACGAAAGGCTGTGCCTATCGGTACAAATCACAAATGTAGTAAGCAGTGCCATCTGTTGGTATCTCCATTGATTAGTACAACTTACTTTACCGATAAAATATTTATCGTATTATGTTAGCTTTCTTTCATTCAACCAAGTGTGCGTTCGAAATTTTATTAATTTTTTTATATACATATCTTGTAATCGGCTTGTAATATGCACAAATGAAGCGGTTATTCGAATATTTGATGTGGTATGTAATCCCAACAAACATCGAATGAAGCCAATACAAATTTAAATTGTGGCCTTTCACAAGGGAAGTGCCGAAGCAACCTTACACACTGAGATTAATTTAATAATTAGTACACTATTCCCTTATGTTAACCCTGCATTTAATAGGTAAACGATTTCCGGAAAGGAAGTAGGCCAGTCTGCCAAAATGTTAATTATCAATAAATCATTTTAATCGCAAGTTTTTTGGCAGTAAAATAAGGATATCTCACTTTTATTATTACCAGTGGCTATCTACAAGTCCCAAGTTCAACATTATGATGACCTATCTTGAAAGGAAATTGATTTATTCATTTATCTCTCTAATACAGTATAAATCATTCTACATTGTAACTGTACAGACTACCATAATTTTAAAAAAATGTATGGAGATTTAGATGGTAGGTAGGGCAGTGCCCTAAATTTATGTATTGAAAAAAAATAAATTATTTTCGGCTTCAACAACATCAATAACGTCGTATTTTTCAATATTAGCGCTCTAGCTCACTCAAAAGTCGCCAGCCGCCACTGCGTGTGTAGGTAGAATCAAACGTGGGACGCCGCTGTGCTGTGCGTAGAGCTAGAGATGCAAGCAGCAGTTGTCTATTGTTTTGCTATTATCTATTTTTATTTATTTTGTTCATGAACATGATAATATTACAGCAGTACCTTATTTGTTATAAAAGTACTGTTGATACGTTTAATCGGGGTGGGTAGAGAGGTTAAACGCCACAACTGTCTTAGCACGCACTCCTTGTTTTATTCACATTCCTACATCGTCTCATAAATACTCTTCTGTTATTCCAACTCGAGTATTCATGCTTAGTGTGCCGCATCTTCCCGGGTCGTCCACGACTTGTATCCGCTTGCTTGTCATTATATTCTCCTGACACTCCTTGTGTGGTCAGCCCATCTGTGCATCCCTTTATCGATCTTCTTCGGTGCAATTTCATTATTTTTAAATTCCCCCCTCCTTATGATTTAAAAAAAATTAATTATTTAATTTTTTATACTTTACAAATAAATTATACATTTAATACGTATGAGAAATTAAGGTGGTGATGATCGTGTCAATCGGGTGAGGATTTACCTTTTAATCTCTTCTAACTGACACACATAATACGAGTATGTTGATATCCTGTGAGATTTTATTCAGGGGCAATATATTCTTCCCCACCGGGAGAACCATCGGCACGTTGGTCCTATAGGCAGGGACACTCTTAAATAGTCGTTAGGAACATAGAAACATGCACTCCAAATTAGCTGAATCCTCAATAGAGCCTAGCAGCAGTCTATACAAATGGGTAGCAGGCATACCCCTCTCTTCTGCGCTGCAGGAAGTGAAATCTGAGCATGCCTAGGAGAAATTTATTTGGATAAAGCCACTCTTCTGGTCGTACTCCCTCATGTAGAGAAATCTCAAAAACTTTTTCTGAACCCTCCAACGTTCCAAATGGCCGACCCACTATCCACCATGGAGAAATATAGTATTCGAAGAGTACGGGTATCCCGAAAAACCCCGACGGTTCTGATAACAAATCCTAATATTTTTAATTCAGATTGGCATACCCCCTCAATATGATTTACCAAAGGGTGCCCCAGGGATCTCATGTTTGCTGCTTTCAGTCTACTTTCATCCTTCCTCTGCTAGTTCTCATTAGCCTCTGAACTTTTCCAACATCATAATTTATAATGCGTTGTACACGTTCCATGGTTAATTCCTCTACCTCGCTCATTATGCATTTGTCCAGTGGAAAATTTCCAGAGATCATTACTACTTTGTTTTGTATCTTATCTGTGTTTCAACACTGTCAATAAGGGACAGAGGTGATAAGAGATGTTATCATTTCTATTGACGTCATCATGACAATTCCAAATGACTGGCGTGTCATGACCCAACATGTGTTAAATGCAAATAAACATAACTTTCATCAAAAGTGTGTTTGATTCATCAACAATTGTGAATGTAGACATTGAAACAGAACGCTGTAGAGGTAACTGATAGAACTGTGTTTTAGGTGTGTTTATGTGCCAGAAGTAGGCCTGTCTGCCTAAAGGTCATAATGTCTTATATGTCAGCTGGAGACATCGGTTTTCCTTTAAATCTGTATAAATCAATGATTAAATAATTCGTTCCGTGAAACAGAATGATATAAACATGCAATGCTTAATTCCAATTAGAATCGTACTACTGTATTTATATAAATGTCTTTAGCTATGTTTAGTGACGGATATTTGATTCATTTGGTCGTGGCCTCGGACGTCCCCGACTTCTCCTACCATTCACTCTGCATCATATATTCTCCTGGCACTCCTGTCTTCGTTCATCCATTCTATACACTGACGTCGGAATGAACAGACTTAACGTACCATTTCGACGGCTGGAAGCAAAGGTCACGTGACACCCATTTTGGCACCAACCTAGTTCACTGCCATCCACATTTTTTTTTTCGTGATTTTGACTGCAGTAAACAAATTATAAAATGTTTGTAAAAGAGTCAAACTAAATACTCTCAACAAAATGTTTGGCTTTTGTGAAGGAGGAAAGCTTTTTTTTATTTTTATTTTTTTTTTACTTAAATTGACGGCACGCCTAGTTTCCCCCCATCCTTCTTATTTTGGTTTTTCCCTTGCGTGTTAGGGCATCTCTATGTATTATTTACTCTGTGGTTCCACATGTCTCAACCTCCCTTACCGTAACTTCATTCTGTTCACTACGCTTTCTTCTACCTTGTATTCTTTCCAGATCTCCACATTTGTGATATGATCAAACACGGTTTTATGGTCCGTACGCCTCAGGGATCTCATTTCTACAGCATTCGGCCTACTTTCATCCTTGCAACTGTGATAACTCTATAGTATTACGCACAAACAAGCCAGTGAAGCTTTTGTGTTTAAATATACAGACAATCAAAACTTTAAACTTTTCTCATGAGAATTGTCATTTTTGCACTTCGTTTTAACATTTTTATTTTAAAGTAATGTCACAGAAATGTCCAGATAATAAGGATAACCCCATTTTTTATAACCTGTTGTCAGAATGTGACAATTATTTTATTTGTTGGCTATGGCCACCCGGGCTTCGTCGATCCACTTGCGTAATCTCCACTCGTGTTGCATGTGACCACAGTTGACCCAATTGCCAATCAATTCAACTGAATATAATATCAGTAACTCGTTATAGTGACCCTCACGTAAACTGTTATCAAATACTTAGTATATAATCTTTAAACTCTATTAATGCCGACAACACGTAAAGCGCATTCTAAAACCATGCAAGGAACACGTTTATTGAATAAAATGTTGAGGAACGTTGAATTGCGGCATTGATAACAGGGGTTAGTTTGTTGTTTGATAACTGTTGACCTTAAACATGGAATGTATGTATTTATATCAACATTCTTGACTCAAATTACAATTTCTTGCTACAGTTTAAAGAAGTTTCTTTTCTACAGATCATCAAAACTTTACATTCAGGAAGGATAACATTCCTAATATAGGACCTAAGTAAATTTTATTTCATTCATTTGTGCTGTTTCACAATTCATTCATTTAAAAATAATATATAGTATATTCGCGCACGTTCCAGAGTGGAAGATACTCCCAGTATCGCCTTGGTGAAAGACCACCATTCAGAATTGAAACATTGCTTGAAATGGCTTTTAGCCGTGTTTGGCGACCAGATCTGAATGGCCAGGTATTTCCCCACCTTCCTCTTCCCCTCCCCAATACCTTCAGCGTCACAACATTCCCTAAATGGAGATGCCATAGTCTCATTGGCTCCAGACGGTTGGGACCAGTTAGGACTCTTGTGCAGTATTCATATAAAAAAAACCTAAGCACTTAAAAAAAAAATTTTGATGTTTTGTGCCTCTACGCCAATACCCTAATTTATGTACCAGACAAAAAATTCTAAAATCTGGATCAAGGTTTTTCTCTAAACTTCTTCGTTGAAGTGGGTAATAATATTTACACAGAACATAAAAATGTAACAGTCGCAACTGGAACTCGAACCCAGATGCTCTAGTTTTACCGGAAATGAGGTCTCTACCGATTGAGCTATTTATTTAGACTTGGATCTCGTATCTCAATTTAAGAATTATTAGTATTCTGGAGAAGTTTTTGGCTGCGTTTTTTTTTACACTTACTCCGCACAGGAGGCCCTAAGGGAAATCATTTCCCTCGGGGCCTGTTATCTTTGGGGGTGTTGTGTGGAGGGTCTTTCACTGGATAAGAAGAAGTGAACCTGGGTCTTGAAGAGACTCATTCTGTAGGAATGAGGAAACGCAGGCCGGCATATCATTTCACAGCTGAGCTGTTGAACACAAGGACGAGTCATAGAAGCGATACGTTTTCATTGACAAACGTCAACCATATATAAATGTTGGATACCCGTTTTGCGTGTTTCACGACTGTGCACCGGTGTCGAAGGGATCGATGACGCTAGTTCCTCAAAGCGTCTTCCATTGAAATACCGGTAGAACAAGGACAGCATTCTCACCAGATGTCTATACTCAAAAGATTGTAAACCCTTTGTTAAATGGAATCTATTAAACGGACCGCCCGTTTCTACGCAGAGTTAAAAAAATTTCAGATATATTGTGGCTCCCAACCAGAGGTGGCTGACAAATTCTACAGTAGGGGGCACTTGCGATTTGTACAGATTCAGCAATTATTTACTATTAAAGTATCAACGAGTACAGTACGCCCATCTTTTGTGTAGCTAACTTTACACTGGCTTCTTCGATGGAGCCTCAAAGTACTTGTAAAGTTCTACCTGAATATACTTTTTTATTTTCTGCGTATTTTTCCATCTCGCGTGTCATTGAGATTTTTCAATATTAGCGTCAATGATTAAATATTTGATGAGGTTTATAAGCTTCAATAAGTTATTCCAAAAAATTGGATATTTTTTCGTAGAATTCGTTATTTGTTTATACCTGAAACTCTGGTTTTTCGTGGTATTAAATATGTGTGTAATGAAGCTCTTCACAACTTTTGTGGAAGGTGATTATTTGTTTATTTTAGTCTTTTACAGTCTTTCGTAGAAATGAATCATTATTTTTGTAGACATTTCCAAGTCTTCCATAGTCTTTCAACATTAATTTCCAAAAAACACCGCCATATGCTACATTTTCCAGCTCTCACTCGGAGTGTTGGGTACTCTCCCGGCTTGAAATAGCTTTAGCCGTGCCTAGGTACTTCCCAACCTTCCTCTTTCCTATCTCCTTCCTCTCCCCCCCACTCCAATTGAGGATGCCACAGTTCCTCTGGGTCTAAACAGTTGACATATCTTGTATTATATTAAGAAAAATGTCCCGGGCAAGCGGTGTTTGTTTGTTTTATATGCAAATCTACAGTTTTATTCCAAGCTTTATGAAATTTTACACACTTGACTTAAGAGGAAGATCACTCTCTACATGAGATTTGCAAAACCACCCCCTTCTACCTCTCCCACCCTTAGAGTTTTGATACTTTGTGATGAAATTTTGCACATCAACATTCAAAATAGGAGGAAGGTGTAGGGGTAGGGGTATTAGAACATGTCAACCTCAAAACTTTACTTCAAACTATTCATAATGCCGGGTACTTTGGTTAGTTACAAATAAAGCTTTGTTGTTAATTTTAAAATGTTTATAGTTGGCCATGTATTATGATTAAACCACTGCTACGACCCTCGGTTGAGGACGCAGTAAATAATTATTCAACTCTTGCGCGGCGAGTAATGATCAAGATCTCTTCGTATGGGTAGTAGTGTGTGTGTCTGAATATATCTGCAGATGTAATGTATTGAAGATCTGCAGATGGTTGTAGATAGTTATGTGTTGAGGTAGTAGTAGTAGAAGGTGGAAGTTCCGTAGAATAACAACTTATATATTTTATACGATATATATTTATTTATAGAAGACTTATAATATTTGATTAACTTATAAGTACAATATAAAATAGACAATGACAATAGTGAAGAAGGACAGCGTGGAGACTGTACTTCGAGATGTTAAAATGTGAACTGAGAGGAACGGCTTGTTCCCGTTTATATAGTCTTCTAGTATCCCGGATTGTGGGAAATTTCATAGAGTTAAGCTCAATGGCTTGCGTAACAAATCGATAATGAGTTTACTTAATTGGTTTTCTAAAATAATGCATTTATTTGAAAACGCCGAAATGCACAAAGAATTTACGCTTGATTTAAGCCAATGGCAGGGATTATAACATTATGAAGGGTTGACGTTAATGGCGCTTGATTTATAGCAAGGGCTGGGAATATAACATATCTCCCCCCATAAAATGAAAGCAACGATTTTTTAAGCTTTAGTTGCTGTAATTATATTTTAAATTATTTTCGTTAGAAGATAGAACTTGAAGAGGTACATCTTCATTTTCGTGATCATTCAAATTTCTGAACGTCATCGTTGGTTGGATCCTTGTAGTGGATCGTCTAGGATTATTGCATTGATTATAAATCCTGACACAACATTTATTATCATCATCATTTGGAAAATAAGAATTCAATATTCTAAAGAATCTACAACATTTCAATAGTTTGTAAATTACAAAAATAATTAGAAAGGTAGACAATGTACAAATAATAATTTGAAACATTGATGAATGTTTAACTATAAGAGGTTTTGAATTATATGATTTTAATTCATCGTTAAATTGATCGATTTTATGTGATGCCAAATTTAGGTCATCATGTTGCAAGTTTATTAAATTTATGGGATCAAGTTCATTAAGAGTTTCATTATATTTTTTCATATTGCAACAATTGTCATCAACAATATTTAAAGTTGAAACAGGGTTAACATATTCAGTAATGATATTACTTTTAGTAATCAATTGTGTGAGTCCTGCATAGGCTCTACAACTTGAATTTAAAGTTAATATTCCAGTTTGGAATAGTTTAATATCAAAGATATTGTTTCTATCTTTGCAATCGATAGTTATTTTAGAAGGATGAGAATAAGTAAAAATCCATTTATTATTTCTAATAGGCTGCCATAAAAGTATGTTGCCTTTAATGATTCTACTGAAACATTCATTTGGTATTTCATTAACATAAGCAGACAATAAAATCGTCTCGCATATTGGATCGGAGAAAGTGGATAACACATCTAGATCCTTACATATAAAATTTTCATTAGTAATAGTTTTACAATTATTCTTAAAATTATCAAGATACACATAAAAAGATTTGTCCTTTGTAATAGCTAAGTATTTATGCTTAGGAATAATTAAGGAAAAGGTATTTGGGATGTCAATGTTTGGAACAGGTAGAGGTACTACATGAAAAAGGTTATATTCTTGCGATGTGACTAAAGGTAACTTCGTTATGAAGATAAGTTTACCATCAATATAATATGCAATTAAATCTGATACATCGATTAAAGAATGAATATTTTCAAGTTTTAAAGATAAAGGGAATTCTTTTCCGCTTGGTAAATTTTTAATATTAGAGCTAAGTTCGAAATAGAGTTGTTGAGGAGTAATTATATCTGGATGTAAAATTCCTTGTTTAGAAAATAAAATAGCATTGATTAAAGAATCAATTTGTTCATAAAAGTATTCCGTTGTTTCGAATAGAGAGTTTGTTTGTGAAGTAAGAATGTTTTTAATTTCTTGCATGTTCATTTTATCGTGATCTTCCTTGAAGTAATTATTTATTTTTATAATATTTTTATTCATAGTATATTCGTCATAGTTAAGTTTAGCAAGGGTAATATTGAAATTTGTAAGAGTTGATTTTGTGACTTGTAATTGATCTTTCATGAGATTATAAATTTCTTTATCGTCTGACATGACGCGTTCAATCGCATCATCATAATATTGGGCATCTTCGGAATCTAGAGTTCCGAAAACAGCTTTGAATATTTTTCCAACACCATCGATTAAACCGCGTTTTGCACGTTGGTTGGAAACAAGGTGTGTTATTGATTCGTGTTTAACTTTACATTTCTTTATAATGTTAAAAACTGGTTTTAAAAGATCTTTGCAATTGTCGTTAGGTACGTATGATAAGTATTTTGAACATGTGCTTTTAGTTAAAGCATAATTATCATCTAAAATTTGCAATTGTCTAGGGAAGGTACTGATATTAAGGTAAGTAATAACTTTCCAATCGTCATTATATACTTTCAGTTTTCCAATTTGATCAAAGAAGAGTCCGTTTCCAGTGGTTATTGGTTGGACGTCTTGTGAAAAAGTTAAAATTGTCTTGAAGGACCTGGAACAGGAGAAGAAGCTCGATATGGCTTAATTCTGTTTACATGGAATCTTTTTAGTGAATTATTTTCCAATTTAATAGTAACATTTTGATTATCATGAACCTGTACAATCTTGTACGGTCCTTTCCAATTAGGAGTAAGTTTTTTACTTAAAGATTTAGGTTTATTAGTATTTTTAATTAAAACTAAGTCATTAATTTTATAAGTATTATTTGATACGTTTCTATCGTAATATTTTTTTGAAGTTTCTTTAGCATGTCCGATTCTTTCACGGGCAAGTGATCTAGTAATAGCGAATTTATATTTTAATTGATTAAGGTAACTTTCATATGTTGGATTTGAATCTGGGTTTTCCAAAGAGCTTGGCAAGATAGGTTTATGTCCAAAGACAAGTTCATATGGAGTAAATTTAGTTGTACAATGTGTACTTGTATTATATGAAAACATAGCTAAAGGAATATAGTCGTCCCAATTTGTTTGGTCGCTATCTATATAATGTGTAAGGTAATCTTTTAAAGTAGAATGAGAGCGTTCCAATGCTCCATTTGTTTGTGGGTGATACACAGTTGTTTTCAAATGTTTTATTTTAAATAGTTTTGTAAGATGTTTCATTAAATGGCTTGTGAATTGAACACCTTGATCCGTGAGGATTGATTTAGGTATTCCGTAGTGAGAAAAGAATTTAACTAAACAATCAGCAACAGTTTCTGTTTCTGTAGAGCTAACCGCATAGGCTTGAGAGAATTTAGTAAGGTCGTCTTGGAAGGTGACGATGTACTTATTAGATGAAGCAGTTTCGCTAAGTGGTCCGACTATGTCGACCGCGATTCTTTCGAAAGCTTCTGTAGAAGTCGTCGTTATTTCCATTGGAGCTTTGTATGCTCGTCTATCAGTTTTATTTTTCTGACAGTGGATACAATTTTTAACATAATTTTCTATATCATCTTTCATTTTTTCCCATCGGTATCTTTCTTTGATCCGACTATAGGTTCTGAAGAAACCTGGATGTCCGGCCATAGGGCTATCGTGACATTCCTTTAAAATTACGGGAATTTGTGAAATTGAAGGGTTTATAATTTTATTGTGGTGAATGTTGATTTTAATTTTTAAATTTCTAAAAAGATATTGGATGATTTCTTTTATTTTTATAAAAGGAATAGAATCAAAAGGGTTTACAAAGTTTGGTAACGTAATTTCAGTTACATGTTTTTCAATGAGTTTAGACCTCAAGTTTTTTAGTGTTAAGAAAATATCTTTAGGAGTTGCTTTGTCGAAATAATGAGTTTTAGTAAAGCAATGAAAGTAAGATTTTTTATTATCTAAAGATTTGGATTCATGTATACTATATAAAGTTTTTGGTAATTCTAAAAGTTCATCAGTGTCTGAACAGTTTAATAATATTTCAGCACAGAAAGGGTTTTGATCATCTAGATCAGTTGAAGTTGGATATGCCAAATTTTTAGACATATTATTAATAAAGAATAAATCGAGTTCATTAAAACTAAATATATTTGGTTCATTATTATTTGAATAAAATTTTAAATAATTTTCGTAAGTGTCGTTATTAGTATTATTATCTTCTAGAGGTGATGTACTATCATCAAAATTATTTTCTATTTCTAAGTTATTCGTTGATAAATTATTTAGACAAGTTTCTAAATCATCGACATTTATTTCGTCGAAACATGGTTCATTTAAGAGTTCGTTAATATCTGGAGAGGGTGAATTTTCCTCTTCGGTTATCATATTTATAGGAATACGAGACAAACAATCGGCATTAGAATTAATTCTACCTGGTTTGTATTCAATTTCGTATTCGTACTCTTCTAATTTTAATCGCCAGCGTAACAGTTTGCTACTGGGATTGGTAACATTCATTAACCATTTTAGTGGTCTATGATCAGTATAAATTTTAAATTTTCTTCCAAAAATATATGGACGGAAGTGTCCAACAGCCCAAACAATGGCTAAAAGTTCTTTTTCAGAGGTACTGTAATTACCTTCTGCATTATTTAAAGTTCTGGACGCATAAGATATTGGTAAATCTTCTCCAATTTTTCCTTGACTCAAAATTGCACCTATTGCATAATTTGAGGCGTCAGTAGTTAGAACGAATTCTTTCGTGAAATCAGGGTATTGTAAGATAGGATAGGAAGTTAATTTTTCTTTTAAAGTATCGAAAGCATTTTGCTGTTCGGTTTTCCAATTATATTTTATGTCTTTCTTTAAGAGACTAGTTAAGGGTTTTGTAATTTTACTGAAGTTTTCAATGAATCTTCGGTAATAACCAGCTAAACCTAAGAATGATTTAATTTCTTTAGGATTCCTGGGAATAGGAAATTCAGAGACTGCTTTGATTTTATCTGGATTAGGAGTAACACCTTCGTTAGAAATTAAATGACCTAGATAAGTAACTTCTTTTCTCATGAAATGGCACTTATCTGGTTGAATTTTTAAGTTATTGTCAGCAAGTCTTTGAAATATAGCTGTAAGTTTTTTCGCGTGATCTTCTATAGAATTTGCATATATGACGATGTCGTCTAAATAAACGAAACAATATAATCCTTGTAATCCAATTAATGCGTTATTCATCAGTCTTTGAAAAGTCGCTGGAGCCGTCTTCAGGCCAAAAGGCATACGGGTATATTCATAATGTCCATTGGGAGTTGAAAAAGCAGTTTTTGGAATATCATCTTCATGCATAGGAATTTGATGAAATCCACTTACAAGATCTAGTGTTGTGAAATATCGACAATGACCTAATTGATCTAAAATATCGACAATGTGAGGTAAAGGAAAAGCGTCGCCCGCAGATACATCATTGAGCTTGCGATAGTCTACGACTATTCTCCATTTAGGTTTTCCTGAGGAGTCATTTTTCTTTGGTACAACCCATATAGGAGCTGACCATGGTGAAACACTAGGTTGGATAATACCGTCTTGTAACATTTTGTCTATTTGTTTGTTAACTTCTTCTTTATGTATTTCAGGGTATCTATAATTTTTTGAATGAACTGGACTTTCAGTATTTGTTATTATTCGATGTTTAATAGCATCGGTTGCCGTAAGTTTGTCGCCTTCGAGATAAAATATTGAATTATAATCGTCACAAATATCTAATAAAGAGTTTATTTCTTCCGAGTTTAGATGATCGATACAAATTTGATCGCGAATTAATTTTTTACGTTTTTTACCATCTTCATTAGAATTTTGATTAAAATGGTAAACATTTTCTGGAATAGGATCTAAATAGATTTTCATATAATTTATATCAACATATTCGTCTGTTGAATTTAATATAGTACAATACGATTTATTATTCGCATTTACTTCAGTTATAGCATTAGCTAAATATACACCTTCGATAGGTATTTTTACATCAATTATCCCTTCTTTAATTTCAGGGTTTAAAATATCAACTTGTATAAGAGTTTCTGATCTAGGAGATAAGGTATATATAGGAGTCAAATGCTCATTAGGATCAGAAATATGTAATTTTATACTAGAATCGTTTATTCGTAGTACATTATTTTTATAGTCGATTTTAGCATTTTTGCTTTCAAAAAAGTCGTTCCCCAAAATTCCATCGTATCCAAGGTTTAAAAATTCACTATCCATCACGTGGAATTCATGAATAATAGTTTCATAACAGAAACTTAATTTAATTAAAACAATTCCATTAGATTCAATCGAAGTTTTCGATCTACTTATGCCATTTATCTCTATAATTTTGCCCGAATTTACGGAAGTACCTTCGCCAAGACAGTGAGTCTTGATGAGGGATACGGCTGCTCCTGTGTCGACAAGAAAATGTCTTTTAATAATAGTACCATTTGAAGGTATTTGAAAAATCACATGACGCAACGTATCAGATTGAGATGGCGAATAATTAATAATTTTATTAATTTTTTTCATTTTCATTTTTAATTTTATTTGATGTTAATATGGAACGTTTGAATACTCCTGAGCCTAGCTCGTGACTTACAATAGATCGGCTCGCGGATCTACTGCAGATCTGGAGTTTAAATGATTTATTTTAGAATCATTTTTCCTTGGTAGGGAAGACGAATTGGGAGTTGCAGAGATGTTAGGATTTGGATTTTCATTTTTTAATTTTAATATTCTGCAATCCTCTATTAAGTGACCAGGTTTTTTACAATACCTGCACATTTTATTATTATTTTGTCCCGAATTTGGACTAAATGTTTTATTATAGTTATTATTATAACTTGGTCCCGAATTTGGGTTATAAGATTTGTTAAAATTATTATTATTATTTTTTACGAACATAACTTTTCGTTTATCGAAGTTAGAGTTATTATTATGATTTTTATTTTTAAAACAGTTATAATTATTATGTCCCGATTTTCCACATATCGTACATGTTTTTATATTATTATGACTGTTTTTAGAAGAATTCAAGAGTTTATTTATTCTTTCTTCTTCTAAGGAAATTGTGAAAGCTTCGTTAAGGTCTTTCGGATTACGCGATCGCAATATCGTTGCGATAGACGGGTTTGTTCCATACATAAATGTTTGCATACCAAGTTCTTGTATGCTGGCTGTTCTGCCTAACATTTCTAAAGGATCTTTATTATTTTGGTTAATTGATACTAGAAGGTTTTTAATGCAATTTTCAATTCGTAAAATATATTGAGATACGCTTTCGTTGTGAAATTGTTTACAATTTTGTAACTCAAGTAATAAGTGTGCATAATGTTTACGCTCACCAAATGATCTTTTCAAGAGATCTTTTAAATCAGACCAACTATTGGTAAGATGGTTGGCACAGATAACTTCTGCTTGGCCTTCCAATGAAGTTAAAATGAATAACAGTAAGGTATTTTGTTGATTAGGTGCAGCTAGCGCCACAGCTCTATCACAATTAGTTAAAAATGCACAGAGTTTATCTCTATTTCCATCGTAAGGTTTAATAAATTTAAATAAAATAGGTAATGGTAAAATTGTTTCGTACGAGGAAGAAGTAGTTGGTGTGTCATTCATTTTGAAATGATTTTTAGTATTTTTTATTAAAGAAAATGAAATTTAATTTTACGAGAATTAATTTAATGAATTTTTTTTAACTTTACGCGAATTAATTGAATTAATTTTTAATTTTACGCGAATTTATTAAATGAATTTTTAACTTTACGCGAATTAATTGAATGAATTTTAATTTTACGAGGATTTATTGAATGAATTTTAATAAAATGTAATATTTGAAATTGTTAAGTTTATTATTACGCGTTGTAAAAGAATAAGAGTATTTACTTTAAAAGTAAATAAATTTAGAAATTTAGATATTCACTAATACACGGTTCACGGTGTATATAGTGTGAAGAAAATACACTAATTGTCAAAGTTGAAAGGATTGGGAAAGAATAGGATAAAAATTCTATTGGACAAAAATTTTTATGTACTCACAGTAGAAGAAGGACGAGTTGCCAATTCATACTGCAGTGAAGTGAAGTGAAGTTCTTGATGTTCGTCGTCGGAGTTGACACGATTGGATCCTTGGCTGCTTGAAGAACTGAAGTTCACCGTAGATGTTGTTTGTCGCTCGAGGCTTCCCGCGATCTACGTTGTTGCCGGTTTCTTCTCTTCTCCAGGTTACGTCGATGTTGTGAGGTTGACTTCAGGTTGAGCCGTCCCTGCTTTCCGAGGAAAGATTTCTCCGAGGAGAATATCCGCCAGACTTGTCGTCGTTGTCCTGATGAAGATGGAGTCTTCCGTCGTCACAGAAGTTCCTTTTTGATGAAGAATGTAATCAATCTGCTATCCCGCTTCTGACACCAATTTGCTACGACCCTCGGTTGAGGACGCAGTAAATAATTATTCAACTCTTGCGCGGCGAGTAATGATCAAGATCTCTTCGTATGGGTAGTAGTGTGTGTGTCTGAATATATCTGCAGATGTAATGTATTGAAGATCTGCAGATGGTTGTAGATAGTTATGTGTTGAGGTAGTAGTAGTAGAAGGTGGAAGTTCCGTAGAATAACAACTTATATATTTTATACGATATATATTTATTTATAGAAGACTTATAATATTTGATTAACTTATAAGTACAATATAAAATAGACAATGACAATAGTGAAGAAGGACAGCGTGGAGACTGTACTTCGAGATGTTAAAATGTGAACTGAGAGGAACGGCTTGTTCCCGTTTATATAGTATTCTAGTATCCCGGATTGTGGGAAATTTCATAGAGTTAAGCTCAATGGCTTGCGTAACAAATCGATAATGAGTTTACTTAATTGGTTTTCTAAAATAATGCATTTATTTGAAAACGCCGAAATGCACAAAGAATTTACGCTTGATTTAAGCCAATGGCAGGGATTATAACATTATGAAGGGTTGACGTTAATGGCGCTTGATTTATAGCAAGGGCTGGGAATATAACACCACCATGTCTCTGTCCCTAACTGGCTCACACTGCTTTGATAAGGCGCTCTACAAATAGAACCCTGTCATTAGTTAAGTGGATTGTGGGAAACATTTGCCCAGGGGAGTCAGATTACACTTGGGATGTGTCAGAGGCAATTACTGATAATATTAGTTTCGGGAAAGGCCACTGTGGCCACCATGATAATGTATTATATGTTACTTGGCTATTAGGTGAACACAAGATTCAAAGGTAGGTTAGCTTGTCTTAACGGTTAGCACCCAAAAATACACACTTCACTTTGCTAACTCAAGAAATACTACAAATGATTTATCTGTAAATTATATACATGGAGAAGTATAATGTTTCAAAATACAATAATCCTCAAACTATAATCTTTAAAATTGCTTTCACTGCTTTTCAAATTTCACCCATTTTCAAGCATTTTGGCATGTATTTCACTGAATTTAAAGATTGCAACTTGAGGATCTTTGTCCTGTGAAACATTATACATTTTCTTAGTGAAGAAATATATTATAAAGCAGAAATATGATTTAATTTGCACAATAATTTTCTCTGGAGAATTTCCAGGTCACCCCTTTTATGTATTTCTGTCTGGAATTTCTAGGCCAACACAACTGTTTTTAGCATGCAAAGTCTTTTCCACAGTTGGTTTTAGAGCTGCGGAATATCCATTCTGTTGTATAAAAATGAATGCAATTTGCTATGTTTGTTTCCCATTTTTCAATTGTCCAATGAGAAAAAGAGAAGAGACTTGACTAAAAGAAAACAGATTGTATGAGAGGTGCACTCTAGTGGAATTGAGTAAAGGAGGAAAGGGCAATCCAGAAGGCTTATATTATTTGGTACAAGTCCTTTTAAGACTTCTTTCTGTTCCATTGGAAATCTGCCGTAATTGCATTATCGCTTGCATCAACTGATGACAGTCTGTTTGTGTGCGTGATACCTAAAGGCATTGCTTGCAAGACTTCAGTATTAATAATAATTGGATGATTTGTATAGCGCCGTTTTTGTGAAAAATCACCTCAGGGGTCGCTTCAGATGAACACAGTTTTATTAGAAAATTTATTTATGGAGATGATAGTTTTACATGGTTATTTGTTGCTCCTTTTCTATTTATGTTACATTTATTAGAAGATTGGTGGCACAAAAAGAGTTGGTATTTATTGAGATACTTATAATTTTTAGGACTGGCATTAGCATTGAAATAATTATTTTATATTATACAGGTGAAAAATATCTAATTATTTTATTATTCTTTTATTGACATGTGTGGGATCTGTTAT
Organism: Halesus radiatus; assembly: GCA_022606495.2. Taxonomy (NCBI): domain Eukaryota; kingdom Metazoa; phylum Arthropoda; class Insecta; order Trichoptera; family Limnephilidae; genus Halesus; species Halesus radiatus. The sequence continues at coordinate 194,331 of JAHDVE020007123.1, forward strand.
TCTGCTGATTGTATCAATTGAATTTTTTTTTTAATTATTGGCTGCAGAAAAAGAACAGCACATACATAATACACTAATGAAGCAATGACAAAAATATACATTTGAGAGAACATTCAAGTCAAAGCCTGAAAAGGTGTTGGTAGAGTCCGTGATTTTAGACACACTAAATGATATTCTTCGGAGTTTATTTTCGTAAAGCCTGACCAAAATCATTTAGACAAGGCCCCCTGGCTTGGCTTAAAAAGTCTCCACATTCCGGAATACAATGTGTAGTATAAATTCATATACCTATCGTCTCTTTCTAACTCCTCTTGTTGTGCTTTTCTGCAAATATCCCTGCATTAAAACATGATTGCGTGAATAAAGTTAGATTTGACTTTCTACTCCGGATACTTCGTGCAATTTCGGTATATAAATATATATTTTTTAAATGAACATTTAGAGGAAAACTCAATTTTTTTTTGTTATAATAAATTGAATAGTTTAAGACAATAAAATGAAAATCGACATTTTTCAATTAGACATTTTACGTTGGGATCGTTGATATGGTTGAGTGCATTCAGTAACCTGCTAACACAGTAGGATGTAAAAAGTGCATTAAGTGTAACACGTGTTGTCTTGTGTTGTTGCAGTGGTGCCATGCAGAAGCAGCAGCTGCAGTCAGGTCTGTCTGGAGTAGGCAGCAAGCGCTCCGCCGCCAGCGCGGGGGCCGCCGAGTGCTTCCAGGTGTGCCTGGGTGCCGGGCCTCTGTGGTGGTCCTGATGTCCCTGCCGTCCCTTCGGCGCCGCCTCCGCTCTTCCCCTGTGAGTACTCTTCCGTTCTATCTAGTCTCATCGGACTTCAGTCTCCTCTAAGGGTTGCCAAAATTATCCCATCGTACGGAACGCACTGCGCACCCGGGTGACTCAAGCGTCCATATCGTAGAATCTGAAAAACAAATCTACTATTGAGGGCTATTAACCTTCACCATACCCAGTTTGAAAACTTCCTTCCTCCCCCAAGATGACATGCCAGCGTTACTATTTAAATATTGAAGGTAGTTTAGATCCAACTTAACTAACCGCATAAACAAATATTAATGAATTGTTGTTTTTATTGTTTCAGGGGATGTATCGTCCCTGTCATCTTTTGATGACTCCCCCTCTCCCCCCTCCCCATCCACCCCCACCACCCTCCTGTCCCCGCTGTCGGACTCGCAAGACGCCAGCCGCTACCGTGAAGAGGTATGCAAATAACCTTTATTATATGCTGTTTCTCCGCAGGGGTAGACCACTTGGCACATACTCCTTGCTTCATTCGCATTCATTCTCTTCTGTTATTTCAGACTCTTGACGTGGCCCGACTCGAGTATTCAATTCACTCAATCGTGCCATGTTTTCCTCAGGCTTCCCAGACTATAACATTCACAATATGTCCGCCATACTGCTAAAATTGAATAACTGCAACAAAATTTTACAATGGTTTTTTTGTTGTTGTGTAATTGACTTCTAAATGACGTTCCACATGTCTGCTAAAAATGTCTAATTGATATCAGCTGACTAAAGTTAAGTATTTTGTGTTTTTACCTATGCTGCCTTATTTTTCTTTTTAAAATTACAAAAAAAATCTTGAATGCTTGTTTTAAGAGAGCACTAAATCTTGAAATGAATATTCTGTATAATTTGTCATTTGGCAGTTATACAGTTTTAGCAGTATGGCGACGGTGTGTAATATAATACGGTGAAGTGCCTGGAGTTGGTATTTTAACAAGGATTGTTATCATTATAATGAGGACACGAGGACATACTGCAGTTATTTGTATGCATAGATTCTAGGGTGCTTGTTTGCTCTTGACATTGTGGGGGTGTTGTGTGTGGACAGTGAAGAGATGCTTGACAAGTAGGTCATTTGAAACAACAATGCAAAAGGGTGCTTTTCTTTTGACAGAGCTTTTCCTAGTGTGCGTACTTGAACCAAAATGATCACGGCCAATTGTATTCAATATGTCTTATGGACATTGACGACAACCGAAAAACGATTGATTTATTCATTATCATTGTATTTAATTCGTAGAACTCCTTTTTATTTTCTATTTAAAGTAAATCAAATTTAATAATGTTGTCATTAAGTTCTACGAGTATTTTAGTTTTTATTATTGAGGACAGCTGTTCCGGCATTCAAAGCCGTTTTCATACTGTGGTTAAACCACATTGCGATGACCCAATTTGATTTGTGTTTGAAATGATTTATTATTATTTTCGGTAAACACCGATTTACTCTGAGAATAATTGTGAAAATTAAAACTCTCCACTCGGAGGTACTTACAGTTGAAATCTGTTTTCCCCGCTTTTAATGGTGGCAGGTTTTTCCTAATTGTTTTGTAATGACATGAATGCTATTAAGGCAAGGAATTTAAATGTGGTAAATCCGTGAATTATTTTTAATGATTATATTGTTTTGTGAAAATGCTTAGTAGTGAATAGATATTTTTTCTTATGAGAGCATTAGTTTGTTTATTTATCTCTAGTTAGTTACTCGAGGAAATTTCATCTAAGACCCTTTCTTTCTACTAATACGTAAGGATTTAAGTTTTTGAACTACTGAACTGAAGTGAATATGCGGTCATTTATTTAGTTTAGAATAAACATCAAATAAAATTTTACCTTTATTTAAGGTGCCCAAATATAATTATGAATGAACTGTTTGATGGCAAGCAGTCAACTGCACAAGGGTTCAACTCTTTTATGCTACGTATTTCTCAAGCCAAAGCTTCAGGCAGCCTTTCAGTATTCATCATCAGGACAGATGTGCAATCAAGAGAATATATATTTTACGAATTTTAGTTTTTTTTTTATTGTAATTTGTTAGATGTGTGGCCGTAGGATGATGAAAATCTCATTGAAGTCATATAAAAGTAACGCTATGTTTTTGTTTCCAGGTCATCACCAAGATCTGTGCCCTCAAGGATGTGAAGCCAGTGAAGATTGACTTCAACATCTTCCTCACGGAGACCACCCATAGCGTTTGGAAGACTGTAAGTATCACCCCTCTTTCTCTATCATTGATGGTTTATTTTGCTTGTTCTAGTTTATCGAAAACTGCTAATTGCTTACAGTTTCACAGTAAAATAGAAAAATTAAAACAAAAAAAATTCCTTACTAATGGCAACACCCGTTAATGTTGATTTTGCAACTATTTTAGTACATAAAAAAAAAACTATTCCACAGAATTATCTCTCTTGTAAAGCCTTAAAAATAACAAGAATATGTATGATCTCTCTTGGGAAAGTAGCCTTAATTTCTGAACACCTGCTGGGCTGGGGTTATGGTTTAAAATTAAAGGTAATTTACGTAACCTTTCATTTTAAGTCATCCTTTGGAATAGAATTCCTTTTGTGTTTGTTTGTTGTAATCATTTTTTTGACTAAAAATGCGTGTTTTCTGTAGGTGTTGGAAGGCAAGTCCCTGTACATGACGGTCCCGCCGGTGCTCAGCAACGGCTCCAAGGAGTCCTTCATTACTCTGCTGGAGTTTGCAGAGGAGCGTCTTGGCTGCGCTAGGTACGTCCCAAACACTTTTTAATTTACAAATGGTCAGTTGCTTGGATTTACGACAATGCCAAGTGTGACAGTCCGTCAAACAACTGGCCTTTGACCCACCCTTGTGGCTGATGCAAAATATGAACTTTTTAAATATCCGGGGTTGACTGCAATCAGCGATTGCCTTTTCTGCCGGGTCTGGGTGCATGTCATGTAATGCGAATTGTATGGATGCATGCAACCTCAATGCGAATCCTGGTTGTTGATCCATTATTACATTATGGTAAAATCCCCCCTTAGTTCCTAGCGGGATAGAAATACTGGCGACGTGCTGCCTGTGAATTAGAAGGCACCTACCATTTTAAGAATGGAATGAGTCCCTTTGCACAGCACAACGTTAAGATACACCAACAACAACAAAAAGCATCAAGTTCTCTCTCGCCCAGAGCTCTGTTGTTTGTTCCTGAAACTAGTGAAGTGGAGTGACAATATGCAGAGAAACAAACGTCAGAAAAAAGTCTCAATTTCCGTAAAAATATAAAATAAGAATGGTTTGTTTGTGTTTGCAGGTGTGTCCTGTGCATCCCAAAGTACCGCAGCGACCGCGCCGCCCTCCTGCGCACCTTCATGTTCATGGGCTTCCAGCTTCTAGGCCCTGGAGCTCCCGAGCTGGCCTGTCCCGAGGGAGCCGACCACCAGGACTACCTCTACATGGTTTACGTCATGGAGTAGAGAGAGTAGCCGCCAACACAAGTAGCAAACATCCATCCATCCTCCCATCCAGCCACACTCCACAACCGTGTGGAAAAGCAACGTATTGGCCATTGGTGAATGTTTGTTACGCTATTGCTTTTTGTTCCCCTCCCTTCCTTTCCATCACTTGATTTTCATCTCACTTAATACGCATGCAAACCAACCAACCAACCAACCAACCCTTCATTACCTGCGGAGGCTGTAAGACAAAATATTAAAACAAACAAAAAAATAAAACAAAAATATTAAAACGAAAAAAAAATTAATAAAATTTTATAAAATACAAAAAAATAATTATATTACATTCTTGCAAATTAATTAAAACATTTTACAAGTATTTTATTGTCACCAATGTGTGTCTGGTATTTAATAGTTATTTTTCCAATATTCTTTTGTATGAATGTGGACGGTATCTTGGGGTAAAATGAATATGATACTTTGTCATTTTGATGTGGGAATAATTCTTTTTAAATTTATTAGAATTTGTGTCATGTAAAGTGTGTAATTTTTTGTTGACAAATAAAATCAATTATTTACAAGGTGGATTTTTTTTTGGAATTTGCATTTCTCCTAAGTATGTTCAGTGGACTATTCTCGTGTGAGCGCTGCGACAGCTCCAAGTGTACGGTGCCGGGTTTGATAATTTAAAACTTATTTTCCACCCGACTAATTAATTACATCTGTGATTTTTTCAGATTATTATTTTTTTCAATTCATTCCTTACTTAATTTTCATTTTGAATTATTGTAGAATTTACGAATTTGTTTGTTTGTTTTTTAAATAATGTATCTATATTTTTAAATGTCAATTTTTTTTTTTTAGTATTGCAAGGTCTGTGACAAGGTGGATTAATATCATATGAATATATATATTCTTAGTTGGTAGATTTCTTTCTTTTTAGGCGTAAAACAATACATATAAACATGGCTTCTTTCGATAAAATTGCAAAATAAATTTTATAAGAACTTTTACTACTAGATTCAGACAAGCCCTAGTAACTGATGATTAAAGATTGTATTGCAAATTTTTAAAGTCAAGGAACTATTAATTTGGAATAATCATTAAGGAGTAGTTTGTTAGAAGTTATGAATGTATTTCAAATATTTTTAAAGTTATTTAATACACCCCACCACCTTAATATTGAAGTTCGTGTTTTGTACCACAGTTTTAACTTGAAAACTCCACTGTGACGAGATTCAGTTTTGAAATTTAATATCACTTACACGCTAAACTGTCAATTACATTATAATTTGAATTTATAAATAAAAAATATTAAAAAACATGGTCCGTTTTATTTACAAAAATAGTTTTATAAGTCCCTTTTACAATTTACGTAACATCATCAGTTTCTTCTGTCGGATGAAAAGCTCTCCAAGTTTTTTTTGGAGACCTTTCTTCAATATTCAAAGGTGGACTGATGACTAGATTTGCCTGAATATTTGCCAAATACACCAATAAACCTGCGCAAGGTGCGCTCGCAGCAGTGAATGATATGTGCCGAATGGCGAATAATACCTATTACAGAAGGAATTCACTAAAAAACACATCCCTTATTGGAATGTGTTCACAATGAGAGAATGCTCAAGTTTGAGAAGTAAATTGAGAGCACATCATTCAGAAGAGATGCGTTTTGAAAATTACTAAGGGTAAGTTAATAAAAAAATAATACACCAGAGAAGCCCAATCCTGAAAGTGTTTTTTTTATTGCTCTGGTGTCAAACTAACTAACCACTCTGTAAATGGATATTCATCAGTAAAGCATAGAAAATATGCGCCTGGCGTACCTCAATCATGCAATACTCACTACTCTGGAGTGTACTGTTACAAAACGAATCAGTCCTTGCTGGTCTCTACCTTAAATTACTGATACTATTAAATTCACTCACAATTATTACTAAATCCAATTATATCTACATCAATTACAGTGTTTGAGAAACCGCCGCTTCAAGAATGTTTTGTACATAAAATAAAAACAATTCTCTTTAGCTATAAAAATGCCTTGCAAGAAGCCTTATATTAATTAATTAGCAAGGAATCTACGCTTAGATATAAACCTGAACTTGTAATGAAATAAAAATCAACATTGCCCCGGCCGCAAGTGGCCATTTCGACGGGAAGCAGCAGATAGGAGACGAAAACAACTCGGTTGATAAATTAACCTTGACATGCAAAAATGCAACTTTTATTCTAATAAAGACATACATCAGTTAAAATAAAGATTTGACATGGCCACCAATGAGACCGTCCTCGTTAATGCAAAAAAAACTAAAGAGAAGCTTTGGAAAAGTGCGCTGGCTGTTGCCACCCCCTTCCCTTTAAAACGCTTCGCCAATGACAACGCTCTTTCAAGCGAAACAAATTACTTGAAGATAAATAATACAACGGGGCTAAACGTGAAATTTTCTTTTGAGAATTGCAGAAATTTACGCAAACTGCGTGGCTTTTAAGTTCTGCTAATTGCTGAATCTCCGACAGGCGCCTGATGTGCGCTATTGTAACTTTACTATCAAATTTAATTTTCAGCATCAGGGCTTTATGTGTAAGGTCAAACCGCACTAAAGCTGTGCGTCAAAAGTTTCTCGAGGAGGCAACTCTGTAGCGCGTGTAGTGAAGCACTGTTCTGTCACAGTTTCAGTAAAAAGAATTTTTTTATATGAATACTGTTTTTTTTTTTTTTGATTCCCAACCGTCTGGAGCCAGTGAGACTATGGCATTCCCAATTGGGGAATGTTATGAGGCTGAAGGTATTGGGGAGGGGAAGGAGAAAGGGAAGAGGAAGGTGGGGAAATACCTGGCTATTCAGATCTGGTCACCAAACATGGCTAAAAGCCATTTCAAGCAACCTTTCAATTTTGAATGGTGGTCTTTCACCAGGGTGATACTAAGAGTATCTTCCACTCTGGAACGTGCACAAATATAGTATATATTATTTTAATTATTTAAGTAATTAATTGTGAAACAGCACAAATTAATTAAATACAATTTAATCATTGAAGAAGATAATATTAACACATCCCAAATGAACCACGAAACCGAAAAAACAACAGAAAATAAAAAGATTTCAGTCGCATCTGGGACTCGAACCCAGGACCTCTACCTATCCGGGGCAACCGCTTAACCAACTAAGCTAATGAGACCAGCTCAATTTACGCCATTTACACCGATATCATACTTCAAGTTCAAGACTTTTTAATATTATCCTCCATTTTTATAAATCCCATATTATTGGCTGCTATCCTTATGATGATTGCAAAGTTCTACCCGAACACAATTGCAATCGGAATAGAGTCTCGGATATACCTACCCGATTTTTATTCATATGAGACATCTATTGACTTATTTTACAAGTCTGGAAAGAAATATTCAATTTATTTTTTATAACTTTTTTAATCTTTTTATTTTCTGTTGTTTTTTCGGTTTCGTGGTTCATTTGGGATGTGTTAATATTATCTTCTTCAATGATTAAATATTACAATGAGGTTTACAAACTTCAACAAGTTTTAAAAAAAATAATTGAAATACAATTTACTTGCGCACGCCGGAATTTGAACCCGCGACCTTCGGATTCGTAATCAAGAGCCTTACCCTCGACCAGAATATCGCCTGTTGACACGACGCGCAGCGCAGTGCAGTGCCGCGCCGCGTCGTTCACTGCAGTGCGGTTTGGCCTTTAGTCTAAGCTTGCTGCAGTTACAATTAATGGTGTTACTGCAGTCAGTGAAATAATATTCGAGAGTGGTGGGAAGAGTGGGTAGGAAATTTAACATCTGTATATCCATAGTAAAAGAAGTATTTCAATTAATTATTTTATTACAAACTTTTAAAAACATGATGAATATAGAAACAACAGTACAGTGGATGTCCAATTTAAGTTACGAAAGCTGCCTAGAATCTAGTATGAAAAACTGTACTAAAAACATGCTACTAATTTTTAAAAATTACATTTTAATTGGATTTGTGCAAACAATTTTCTATTTGGCAGATTTTACAAGCGGCATACAAATTGGACATTGGTTATTTATTCTATACTAACATCAAGAAAATATTGTCTCCAATAATGATAATAATATAAGTATTAAAAATAGTATTTATTTTGTACTTCATTCCTGAGTGGCAGGTACTCTCGATATCGTCCATAATTAGATTTAATTTGGTTTAGTACAGGCAATTCATTTTAAAGAGAGTTTGGAACACTCGCCTGCAGTCCCCTCTTACCCCGCAGTAGTCCCACGATACAGTACACAACTACACCAGGAAGAATCTCGTTAAAATGATTTGCCTGTAACTCTCTACATCTAAACGTAAAAACAAACCAACTGAAACAAACTATACAAGAAATCAAAACCTAAAATTACGTGACTTTATTTGAAAAATATACAACTATTGCACATAGTTTCTGATCTTGTTGCCACAACACAAGCTCGCAGTGGCTGAGTGTTCACAAAAGTTTATTAACATTAACATAATCAAGTCAAACGTAGTGTGGTGGCAGAATTCTTTGTTGGCAGTGGCAGCTCGTGAGTATTGATTGCGTGAGCTAGAATGCTATGATTGAAAAATACGACGTTGTTGATGTTGTTGGTGCCCTGCAGTGCCCCCTACCTACCATATAAATCTCCTTACAAAAAATTGAAATTTTGAAAAAAAATCATTTTCAGATTCAACATCAATAAAGTCGTATTTTTCAATCTTAGCACTCCAGCTCACTCAGAATTCACGAGTCGCCACTGTGTCATGCTTGATGGTATGAAACTAATAACCATTTCTAATCCAACTCCACAAGAATTCTACCATCACACTGCGTTTTTAACATTTGCGTTTGCTTGTCATAATTGGATCATAGTTGGCGCTGCATTCCAGGTGATTGATTGGTCAAGTATTTGCTGTTTTGGGTGAAAATTGACCAAAACCTTTCATGGAAACTAAACTGAAACACAGCAGGACTATAGTCTAATTGCCTGGAATTTCAGGGATCCCAGAATACAAGCGTTAACAGGTTCACTGCAGACATCAGTTTCTCACCAGCAACTCGCCGGATTAGTTGTTTTTGTTATCGACATTGTACTAATATTTTATGCCAATTGGTTTTCAAAATTTTCTAATGTTTTTTATTGTTATAATATTATTTTCATACAATGGGAATTTGTGCCCCCGCTAAGCCACTGCAAGTAGCTTGTTACCAAAAGTTAGTTCAACAATATTATATAATACAGCAATAAATAAAAATAATGATACAAATACACAAGTTTAAAAAATATTGACAGAAATCATAAAATTAAGATAACATACTAAATGTATTTAAAAATTATACTGTAAAAACACATTATTTGGAAAAAAAAACTTTTTGTCCACCACTATCTTCAAATCAAGTGAAATAATTACCCCATCACATCACCACTTGCTTCATGGTTCTTTGTCTATGGCGGCCATTTTAAATGATTGCCAATCAGTGCTCGCGCCGTTATTTTTTTGTTAATTATGCAGCAACAATCAAAAAACCTGAAAAAATTCACCATAAAACTTCAGACTACCTCGAAATCACTGCATGTAAGTACGGATCATGTTTCTCTACCGCATGTCATGTTTATTTGTGAATAAAACTTCACTTCTGACGTTGGATGCATTGGGGATTATGTTTTTACCGCTTGTTTTATACAATGAGGATTTTTGGAGTAAAAAGCCACTATTGATTTAAATTATTTGTATCCTTGAAAATTGCAAGCTTTTTATATAGCCCCAACACAAAATATATAACAAGGGTTTTCTCTACTGTGAGTCAGCATGTGCCCCTATAAACTAGACTTTTCTGAATATGAATACCTAGTCAGGAAACGAGAAAAGTTTTCTCCACTGTGAGTCAGCATGTGCCCCATTAAACTGGACTTTTCTGAATATGAATAGCTACAGTCGAGACACGAGAAAGGTTTTCTCCACTGTGAGTCAGCATGTGCCCCTTTAAACTGGACTTTTCTGAATATGGATAGGTAGTCAGGACAGGAGAAAGGTTATCTCCACTGTGAGTCAGCATGTGCCCCATTACATTGAACTTTTCTAAATATGAATAGCTAGTTGGGACACGAGAAAGGTTTTCTCCACCGTGAGTCAGCATGTGCCCCTTTAAACTGGACTTTTCTAAATATGAATAGTTAGTCGGGACACGAGAAAGGTTTTCTCCACTGTGAGTCAGCATGTGCTCCTATAAACTGGACTTTTCTGAATATGAATAGCTAGTCGGGACACAATAAAGGCCAGTACCTTCCATTTGTAGTTGATCAATAAATGCAATCCATCAAATGGAAAATTTTTGGAAGCTAGAAGAAGTAAATCACAGTAAGCTTTAAAGCTTTGAAGAAAAGGTTTGTGAAGAAAACTTCTCAGCAACTCACATAAGAGATGTGGACGGAAGATTTGTTGTTAATTTACTTCTCCGCCCATGTATTTATTTATTTATTTTTCATGGTCTGAATAAAACGGTTGTACACCATTATGTTAGAGAGATTGACACCGCACGAGTGGTGTCCGAGCAGCCCGAGCCTGGCACTGAGCTCATACAGCAGACCCCCGTTAAACCCGCCACTGCTCCCCCTGACCCCGCTGCGAAGCCGGCACCGACCAGTACTGTTCTCAAACAAGCCCCGCGTATCCCGTTATCGCCCGAGCAGCCGGTCCGCTTGTCATAACAAAATACAGCGATGCCCTAATCAGCGGTAGGCGCCCTCAACATTCTCGCCCAATCTATAAAGGGACAGGGTGTATCGACAACAGCTTGGTTGCTATCCCTAAAAACTTACACCTACATATCTTTATGTGGAGATGGAAGTGATATTGTAGACGAACAGAGTTTCGGAATGACTGGGGCCTGTTGTAACTACGCTATTAAAGGATTATATTGGGAAAGGACAAAATTTGTGGGTTGATAATTGCTATACGAGTCCGAAGTTGTTTGAATATCTGCATAACAATAAGACAAATGCTTGCGGGACTATTAAAAAAAAAACGGAAAATGATGCCTGATCAACACGAGCCCGACAGTCACCTAGCCTACCTACGAGCTTGCAGCGACTGGTCCGACCCGAAAGCCGTTACCGGATATGCCGCAACCTGAGTACGAGCCACCCAGCCTACCCACGAGCTTGCAGCAACCGGTCCGACCCGAAAGCCATCCCCGGATATACCGCAACCCGAGCCGACAGCCACCCAGCCTACTCACAAGCTTGCAGCGACCGGTCCGACCCGAAAGCCGTCCCCGGATGACCCGAAAGCCGTCCCCGGATATTCCGCAACCCGAGCCCGACAGCCACCCACCCTACCCACGAGCTTGCAGCGACCGGCCCGACCTTGAATGCTGGTCCCGGATACGCAGCAAACCTCGTTCATATGACAGCTGACCCCACCTCAAGCGATCGACCATACTGGCTGGGGCTACAAATCAAGTGCACTCGGGGCGACGACATCCCCACCTGGAAACTACCAAACACCTTTATCAGGAGGACTAGCGAATCACAATAGTGCGTCCCTGTGTGTCGGTGCCTATATATTTACACTCCCTTGTGCGGGCCTATACGTCTCGTACAATGATGTTGAGTAGTTAAGTGGTATAAGAAAGTGGCCTTTCATATAATGGATTTATATTTGTTAAATGCTTTCACCATTTATAAATCAGTCACTGGGGTAAAAATACCATTAGCCGATTTCCAGCTAAATGCTATAAAACAACTCTTAGAAAAATATGACAAATATTTAAAAATTTTGAAACACCATGTCCCACAACCTCCACGAGCTCTTTTTTCTCTCTGTGGCAACACTTCAACTCAGTCAAATCATTTCCACGCCAGTATCAAGTGAAGTTCTGAAAGGAGCAGTCATCGGTGAGAATATTTCACACCAGCTAATCCCTACCTAACCTAACCACATACTTTGTTTCTTGTTTTTTCTGCATTTTATTTTGTTCTTTGCACGATTTTCAGCTCTTATCTTGTTCACCGCTTTTATTGATCTCTGCGCCCTACGGCGACCGCGGTTTAGATTCGCTTAAACTCTAATTTAAATTCAGTTCTCACGTGCTTTAATCAGAGTTTAAATTCATTTCACGCGTCATCAAGTCATTTCTCTTCGCATTCAATCACATTTTAAAATCAGTTCTCATGTGCTATAATCAAAGTTTAAATTCATTTCACACGTCATCAAGTCATTTCTCTTCGCATTCAATCACATTTTAAAATCAGTTCTCACATGCTTTAATCAAAGCTTAAATTCATTTCACACGTCATCAAGTCATATCTCTTCGCATTCATTCTCCATTTAAATTCAGTTCATAGTAGAATCATCTCTCAAATCCTCCACACAGCATCCCCAAAGATGATATAGGCCTTGAGGGAAATTATTTCCTCCTTGGTCTCCTGTGTGGAGTTACTGTAAAAAAAAAAAAAATTCAAATTAAATTCAGTGACGCCTTCCACTCTATAATCAAATTTAACAGCCAATTTAAAAATCTACCGCTTTGTGATATAAATTCAACTCAAACGCCATAGCCGCCATCTTGGATGCATCTTAGCTGTCAAAATACAATTGGTTGCCACCACTAAAATAACAAGAAATATTGATCTTCTTTCTTCTTCTTCTAATTAAATTCCTTAGGTTTTTTTATTTTTTATTGTCTCGTTATCTTTACCTTAAGCCAAAATGATACGCTCGCCTAACAAGCCAAGCACTTTCGTTGACAAAACATGCAATCTTATGCCTGATTTCACTAACGTTAGTTATCTTAAACCGCGAAGACAAAATCACTAAACTATGCGAAACAATTCTTCGAAAAGCCAAGTCGCAGGAAATCATCAGTGCTGCCGAAAAAATTATGGAAATTATCAAAGAAGATAGTCCGACGCAAGAAAAGGATTGTCCAAATGTGATGACCGCCATAAATTCTATGGCGGAACAAATCAAAAGATTAGAAGAAAAATTATCGGCACCCCATTCACCATGGATCAAGCCTGGATCACCATGGATCACCTGAAAGACAAACAAAAGATGAAGTTGAATTGGACCGAAGATTTCCACCACTTCCACCTTCAAGACATGCAGTGATCGTCAGCCAGAAAGACGAAAAAGATAGCGCCGAGGTCATGAAAGCAGTTAAAAAGTCCCCAGACTCACGGAAACTAAAGGTGGGAATTACAAATATTAGGCAATCGTCAAATGGCAGGGCAGTCATAAGCTGCGAAAGGAAACAAGATGCGGAAACGATTATGAAAGCCTTGTCGTCGGAGACTGTTTCGGCGACTTGCGCCAAAAAACGTAACCCTAAAATCATTCTGAAAGGTGTACAAAAAGAGTTGAACTCAGCAGACATTATCGAGACAATGGAAGAACAGAATGAAGATCTCGCCGACCTCAAGGAAGAATCGAAAATTCTATTTTTTCAGAAAAATAAAAATCCGCACCTTACAAACATCGTCATAGAGACAAGCCCCAAGACATGGAAGAAGATTACAAACATCGTCATAGAGACAAGCCCCAAGACATGGAAGAAGATTACAAACATCGTCATAGAGACAAGCCCCAAGACATGGAAGAAGATTACAAACATCGTCATAGAGACAAGCCCCAAGACATGGAAGAAGATTACAAACATCGTCATAGAGACAAGCCCCAAGACATGGAAGAAGATTACAAACATCGTCATAGAGATAAGCCCCAAGACATGGAAGAAGATTACAAACATCGTCATAGAGACAAGCCCCAAGACATGGAAGAAGATTACAAACATCGTCATAGAGACAAGCCCCAAGACATGGAAGAAGATTACAAACATCGTCATAGAGATAAGCCCCAAGACATGGAAGAAGATTACAAACATCGTCATAGAGACAAGCCCCAAGACATGGAAGAAGATTACAAACATCGTCATAGAGATAAGCCCCAAGACATGGAAGAAGATTACAAACATCGTCATAGAGACAAGCCCCAAGACATGGAAGAAGATTACAAACATCGTCATAGAGAGAAGCCCCAAGACATGGAAGAAGATTACAAACATCGTCATAGAGACAAGCCCCAAGACATGGAAGAAGATTACAAACATCGTCATAGAGACAAGCCCCAAGACATGGAAGAAGATTACAAACATCGTCATAGAGACAAGCCCCAAGACATGGAAGAAGATTATTGGCACGGGAAGAATAAATATTGGTTTTCAGCAGATCCACGCCGAAAACTTCATTTCTACAATGCAATGCATGAATTGCCTAGGATTCGGTCATTTAAAGAAACACTGCGAAATGGAAACCAGATGCTGGCACTGCGCCGGGAAACATACATTCGCAGTGTCAAAATAAAGATAAAGATGTAGAGGTAAAATGCGGTTCATGCGTCAATGAAAACAGGAAGAGGAAGACCTCAGCTCCATCAAGACACCGATCTGGAACGCACGAATGTCCACTCTACAGGAGAGAAATTGAAAGATCTATTGACCACACAAATTATGAATAGGAAAAAAATGCAAAGAAAACCTGCGCAAAACCGTGACAGCACTAAATAGAAATGGGGGGAAAATTAAAATCAAACAATGGAACACGCAAAGATATCAATCCGCCACAGACAGTGTGGTCAACACGGACAAATCGGACATTGTCCTGCTGCAGGAACCTTACACAGGAAACACCGGACAGTTGAAAACGAAAAGGTGGCAAGTATACCAATCCACTAAAGGAACCAGAGAAAGCCCAGACAAGACAGCAATCCTCGTCAGTAATAGGATAAACGCAACAATGCTATCCTCAATCACCTCAGAGAACTCGACATATATAGAAATTATAACACGAATTGGAACAATAACTCTAGGATCAGTATATGTTGAACCAAATAGTCTTCTAGCACCCCAGCTACAAACAATCACCAAACTGAATAACGAAAATAGAAAAAAAGGCAAAAACATTCTAATTGGCGGTGATTTCAACGCAAAAAGCTTGTGGTGGGGTATGTGATGCTCTGAACTGTTCTACCCTATCGTGCTGTCTCTTTTCCTCACTTTCTCTGTCTCCATTATGATACCTCTGTATTTTAATTTTAGTTTATATGTGTACATTCCTGAAGAAGGTTGAGTCCAACCGAAACCGGTCGAATGCATAAATATGTATAAAAATAAAGTGGCTTAAAACAAAAACATTTTTTATTTAAAATAATAATACATAGAAAACAATTTTTACTACTTGTTTTCAGTTTTAGTGAAGATTGACTTGTTAATAAATAAATTTGTGAAATTAGATTCAAAGTAAAAAATAATAAGTCATTATTATACTTACTATCAAGTATTAAACGGTTATTGTCTTTGAACTGGAAATAATTAATTGAATGAAGTGACTTCCTAAGTGCATAATATTATGGCGAAGAATTATTGAAGTGATTTGTGGAATTATTTCCAATCTGACGAAAATACATAAATCGCAAAATGTAATTTTTGTAAGCTTACAGTGTCATTGTAACGTAAATACTGACCCCGCGTCTATGATTATGATGATTGTCTACGGAAGAGATTGGTGAGAGAATGTCTATGGGAGACATCCGACGGAAGGCGAGCAAGTCAACATGGCATCGGATATAACCTGACACGGGCGGTCGAGCTCGAAGTGTTTTTTGGGAGGGATTATGTGTTAATTTTCTGTTTTGTTTGACGTCGGGTTGCGTCTATTGAATTTACCCGAAGTGGGTATGTTTTAGTTTATTGATTTATTGATGGCCAAATTGTGAGGCTATGAAACCAAACCGCGAGTGCCTGCTGCTTTGGAGAAAATCCCAGAAGAGTGATGAACGGACATGAGGGTCAGTTGCTGTATCGACGACCAAACAGGACATAAGGTAGCATCCTCACATACCATTGTCTGAACCCCACGGAAGAAGCCGTGGCGGATGGCGCTTCAGAAGAGTCGTCATAAACTTCGCTGAAGGTGACGGCGGAAATCGGTGAGCATCAGGACTGGAGAGGCCTTCCATGATGCTGAGGAGAAGAATCGGACTATAAGAACCATCATTTATTATTTAAACCTTTTCGTTTTAACTTAATCCTTCTCTTTACTCTTCTCTTTGCTCCACCATGATAATCGTGGTTTTAGAATCAATAAATTATGTTCTTTCCTTTAAATAGGGTTTTATTTACTGTATCATGATATACATCCCACTTCCCCGTGCTTCATCCATCAGTCTCACCCACGAATCATGAGATGAGTAGAACAATAGTCGGAGAGGGTTACATCATACAAATCAACAATTTCAAATTTAAAAAGCCATTTAAAGAAACAAGCGCACGATAGAATATTGTTCATTTGGATCTTCTACATCTAACGAAGTTGGATAAAAACGAATGTCTCTCTTTGTGCACCTTTATGGGACCCACGTTTTAAGATGAATTATTTCTCGGATCCGGATACTATTACTGTGGTTAAAAACATAGTTCGAGAACTTATGTAAAGGGGCTACCTACTCGCTCGGAAGGACAAGACTTTTCGCAAGAGATTTCGGAAAATCAAACCGAATCTTCGGATGAACCGCTGTCATTTTGGAATGCAATAAACTCAGTAGTGGAGAAGATTAAGCCATTGAATGATCCAACCAGTAAATTCCAAAAAGTATCTTGAAATGGATCTTCTCGATAAAAAAAGTTGTAGCCTGAAATGGTGGAAGGAACATGAAATATATTATCATAATTTAAAAAAAAACTTCATTGAACAATGTGGTATTGTAGCAACCTCCTTTCCATGTAAACGATTTTTTTTCCAAAACTGGACACATCATATCCGACCGCAGGTGCAGTCTTAAGGCTGGAAAAGTGTGGCAGTTGGTGTTTTTCGTAAACACGCATTATTTTGTTTATTTTTCAATTCACCATATTCTTACGTATAACGTTGAAAAAAATCAGATGCGCGAAATACTTGGACCTGCTTTTCGTACAATTTGAATGCTTTATGATAATAATAATATGTGTATGCACTATATCTATACACATATTAATAAAATAGGTAAAGAATGAGGCTTCCCCGAGTACGGAGCAATAGTAGACTTAAAATACAAACAGTCCTACGGAAAACGGGTATTCGGGCAGTAGCTAAATCGCTAGGAATAATCATCATCGTCTCGTCAACGTCGGCGTTATTTATAACGGTTATTTTCAACAGTTGAAAATCATCAACGATAACGGCTTTGGCGTTGGATGGAATAATCGTCAACGCCCAGTACTAGTAAAAACTCATTTGCTCCATCGCATCGCTTAAATAACAAACACATTCACATGGGGGAGAAACCCCACACTTGTGATGTAAGTAGTAACTCATTTCCTCCGTCGCATCTCTTAAAGAATATAAACATACTCACACAGGGGAGAAACCCTACACTTGTGATGTATGTAGTAACTCATTTCCTCCGTCACATCACTTAAAGAACATACACGCATTCACACAAGGGAGAAACCCTACACTTGTGATATATGTAGTAACTCATTTCCTCCGTTACATCACTTAAATAATATAAACTCATTCACACAAGAGAGAAACCCTACACCTGTGATGTATATAGTAACTCATTTGCTCCGTCGCATCTCTTAAAGAACATAAACAAACTCACACAGGGGAGAAACCCTACACTCGTGATGTGTGTAGTAACTCATTTGCTCCGTCGCATCTCTTAAAGAACATAAACGTATTCACACAAGGGAGAAACCCTACACTCGTGATGTGTGTAGTAACTCATTTACTCCGTCGCATCACTTAAATAACATAAACGCATTCACAATAAATAAAAAATCCTTCATATCCACTTTTGTAAGTAATTCTGTAGAGCAATTGAACCAAAACAAAATTCAACACATTTAAAAAAAAAATTATTGAAACGGTTCCATGTCGATTTAACACATGAATATTCGGATGACCTCAAATAGATTGAAGCTGAATCCGTCAAAGAATAAGTTTTCCTGACCGCCACAAGCAGACGTCAACATATCATTGATAACTCCCCAATAAATATTTCAGGAAGTAACATTACTCCGAAGAAATGTGTCAAACTACTCGGTGTCAATCTGGATGCAGACTTTTCCCTTTAAGGTCGAGTAAACAAATCTGTAAGCACATTGTTCTTTTAATTGAGGCAAATTAAAGCAGTGCGGATAAAACTGCCGACAGAGGCAACCAAACTGCTGGTCAATTCGTACTTAGTGTCATATATAGTTTATTGCAAGGGAATATATGCAAGTCTCCTCAAATATCAAATTAACAAAATGATATCAGTTTTCAACGCTTCGGCAAGACTTATAACCGGAGTATCTAAATGCATAATTTTAAAAAATCCATTATCTTTATAAATCACGCGAATAACTTTTCTTCAGGAGCTTGTGGAGAATGAGCTGTCAGAGTTTGTTTGCAACTTTGTTTAGAAGAAGTCATAAACAAGTTTTTTATCCCCGCAGGCTTGCACGAAATCTGTGGCCGGTCCCTGCAACCACACCACAGTGGTCCCGCCGTAGGACATAGCCCCAAAGTGTTGATGTCCGAATTATAAAGTGTTAAGGCACATAAGCAGGGACAAATAGTCAAACTAACTGCTGGTATAAAAACAATCCCGGGTCCCTAACGAATTCATTTGTATTTCGACATCGAAAGTGAACTCGTCACGGAAGCAGTAATTATTGTTATCAGTGCACATATTGGTGGCCATCTTTAACGTCGTTTATTTCTCGGAATTAGCTATTTGTGAAAGTTGTTTTGAAATGGACTTTCAAGTTGAAGGTATGTTAAATTATTTTTATAACCTTTTAAGCTTTCAACTATATGCGCTTTTGAATTGTGTGACTGCTATGAGCAACACAATTTTTTTTTAAATTTTAAATTGTAGTTACCTTAGTCAGGGCTTACCCAAAGGTTATTTAATATAAAATGTTCCTTAGAATATAATTTTTTTTACACATCCCTGCCCTCAGATTATGTATGCGGCATCTACACCGTTCGTTCCACTTCTATACTACGGTCTACGAAAAAACATGTGCATGGTTTGGTAATATGTTACTTTATTTCAGGTTCTTTTTACAAAAAGTGCTCCTTTACACGGATGCACTTTTTGGACATTTGGCTAACCCGTGCTGGAACTGGTGCAGTAAAAAACTAGTCACATTTTTCACGTGGTGACTGGAACCTTGCCTGATGTCGAATGTCGAATTACGAAAAACGAAACTAATTATTAAATATTCCAATTGGATGAATGTGACAAGAATGCGAGTTTTCGGGAGCAGCGCGACCTACAGAGGTAGAGGGAGTCCATCTCCAGGACCAGCTGTTGGACATGGAAAGAACTTTGCCGAATGTTGCAAACAATCATGGGGTAGGAGGTTATCGTCTTTATCAAAGGTAGATGAATCTGCTGTGAAAGCATTATTGGATAACTCTGACCGATGTAACACCACTATTTCAGAAGTTAGTACCGACCAACTAGTATCTCTTATAAGTTTATTTATTTCATACTATCCCATTACTCATTACTCGTTACTTTTATTAATATTTTACTTTTAACCTACCATACATCCAGATATACACATGTACATGTACGTATGTGTTGTGTATGTATACATGCATTTATGTTCAGATACTGTACACAAGCAAAAGGGGAAATGTTTATTTTTTTAAATGTCGTTTTTTGAGATATGAGATGCTAACATATTATTACTCAACCTTGTTAAATAACAAATACCACCTGTGATGGATGTTTCGGTGTTTGATACAAAATATTAAATACATTCTATAAACATTACCCACCTAACTTCACACTTCAATCCAATTAACTGTTATGTAATATGATTGTGTCGGTTACGCTTCAACTTATATAGCCTAATTAATAGTTGATTTTCACAATAATATGCATCCTAATAAAAACCTACCCAATTGTTCCATACCTAGTCCATCGACTCTACTCGCAACATTGTCACCTGTGATCTCGTCCAGCACGCATCAAACCGCACTCACAACACAATTCGTCTTGTGTTTTATAACCGCTGTGAATCTATTGTTTTGCACCACCGTTGTTTGTGGGTATTTGTTTTGTGTGATCCGCCGCAGATGAACATCGTATGTGCTCAAGTGCAGCCAAAGAAGAGGCTTGTGAAGAGACCAGGAGCAGGGGTGAGTCGTTTGGATCCCATCTTTACCCTGCATATTTTGAGCGAGTCAATTGAAATAAATAAAGATTGTGATAACGGAATCAATGAACCAGCGCAGCCATAATATACTCATATAATGTATCTACAATCGTATACTTTTTTTCTATTGTACTATGTTTATTTTATTTTTTTCATATATTATGCGATATGAACAAAGCTTGTCAATTTGATTGTCCTAAAACGGGAACTTCCCAGTTCGACAGTCAAAGTATTCTTACTGTAAAACATTTTTTGGATTGAATAAATAAATATTGAAAAGAAAATTTGTAACTTCCCAAATGCTTTGCCACCATACCAGAAAATATTAGATGCAAAAAGGGGGTGCTATCTATTGGAGAAAATAATGGCAGAATCATCGGCCGAAATTGAGTTACAATCTCTGTTAGATCACACAACCAACGAAGCCCAAAAAGAAATCTTAGAAAGCATTATGTGGCCGGACTTGTTACAAAATAATAATATGCTTTTAATAGGAAAGTGGGGTTTTAAGGGTAATACAGGGCTCATTGAGTACAGAGTTTTCGAGATTCACATATTGAGGATGGCAATTTGTTTGTTACTTCCTATGTTCCTCCGCAATTAATTTATCAGTCAAACACTCCAGACCCAGATAAAATTATCTGGAAAAATCCACATCCCTCCCTACCACTAGATTTTGTACGCTTGTGCGGTTCCAATTTGCCAAGGAAACGAAAGAACTCTCTGTGCAAGAAGAAACTTACTTCAAAAACAAAATTAACAATCTGAATCCATCGAAATTTCAATTTGATAAGATCGAAATCAAGATACGGCATTCGTTGCAGTTAACATTGGTTGATGGAAAGGTATGTTCTGTTCTCAGTGAATCTCCATCAATGAGATGTTACATTTGCAGTGCGACACCGAAAGAGATGTATCATATTAAAGAATCTTCAAATAAACCAGTTGACTTCATTTGTGGATCCAATTTTTTTAAATATTTCATTCATCTTTCATACAGGGTTGACATAAAGAAATGGTAGTTTGGGTTAGACGAAGATAAGACTCTGTTAGCACTGAAAAAAAATGTATCCAAAATCAGTTTAGAGAAAGATTAGGCTTAATTGTTGATAAGCCAAAAAGTGGTGGAAGCGGAACATCAAATGATGGCAAAACTGCTAAAATTTTTTTCACAAATTCTTTAAAATCAGCTGAAATTACAGGACTCAATAAGGATCTGATTGACAGATATTTTCATCTACTGCAGTGTTAGTCATCAGACTATAGCATAAATAAAAACAAGTTTAGGAATTACACGCCACAAACAGCTGAACGAACTACTAGTTCAGGAGTATTCTTGGTATTACTTACCATCTACTGTTCATAAAGTACTAAATTATGGGTTTAAAGTGATTGATTTTGTGCTAGTTTTTATAGGAGAGTTATCTGAAGAGGCTGCGGAATCGGGGAATAAAAACATTTAACGTTTTAGGCGTCACACAGAAAATGTCAAACTATCACCGACCTTTTATATTGACTTCTTCTTAATTCAGATCCATATATTTCTAGCCTGAGGAATTTGCCTCGTAAGAAGAAGTCTGTGTTGTCAAAAGAGGTATTAGAATTGTTGAATGTTTAGCTTTTTTTTTTTTTATTGGAAAAAAATAGTTTAGATTAAGTTAGTGTGGAATATAAATTTGTTCGTAATAATAACACTTCCATTCGTTTTGATTTTGTAGTGTTATTTATTATCAGGAGCTTCTGGAGAATGCGCTGTCAGCCACGTAGAGAGAAGTAGGAAACAAGTCTTCTATCCCCGCAGGCTGCCATGCGCGCGCCGATAGACGATTCAGGTTTCCGAGCCGTCGCTGCAACGAGCAATTAATATGATTTCAAATTCATTTTACGATATCTCGAAAGTTGGTATCAAAATGTTTGTGTTATGCGATGTACTGATGGGTTATGTTTTAGATTCCATTGTTTATCGCGGGGATGGAACAGACGTTACTGACGATCAATGTATAGGGGCTTCGGGAGCTGTTGTGACAACTCTACTCAAAGATTACCCGGATAAGGATCATAAACTTTATGTGGATAACTGGTATACCAGTCCTACACTATTTAAATTGTACCTATGAGAAAAAAAACTAATGCTGTTCAATAGCAGTGAGAAACAATAGGAAATATGTGTCGATATTTGACAAACTAAAGAAGGTGCAAATGGTAGTAGAACTGCAGGTCACCGAGAGGGAAATACACATGCTCAGTTCTTTACACGATGACACAATTTACTCCACTGGTAATAATGTAAGAACTGAGCAAACAATATACAAGCCTGATTGTATTCAGGACTACAATAAATACATGGGATTAGAGGATAAGGCAAATATGACGCTAACCGGAGTAAGTTGTTTGCCAAAATCCATTAAATGGTACAAAAACTTTTTTTTCCATATAATTGACTTATATTTATTTAAAAGGAGAAGAAAAAATCTCCAACTTAAGAGCTGCCTTTCTTAAGGCAAGCTACGAATTATCTAATCGACTAACATTTCTGATTTCAGATCACCCAACTACCCACGACCCACGGCACTAAAACATGGACATAAGAAAGAAAATTTCGAAAGGATATTTTAGTAGGCCTAGGGCCCACAGGAGCAAGATACCCATGGTTCCAAAAACTTTTCCTACAGGAGCTATCGGGTATGAAATAGACCCTATCACCAAAAATTACCCATTTCTGTTTGCAGAAGTGCAGAAAACAGCCCTTCTGACGCCCGAAACAAGCGCGGAAAAAATGGAAGAGTGGCAGAGAACCCTGGCTGCGAAACGCCCTCATTCTCTACCAACTCCAAAGGACGCCCTGGAACAAAAAAACCGCTACAACGTTCTCAAAGAAGTAGGCGACGCCAAGATGGCCTACATCGCGCCTCCACAGAAGAGGCGCCCAACGACAAGCGAGGGCCCCACACCCTCAACTAGCGGCAACCCAGCACCGAGCCAAGTACTAACGAAAAAGAACATCAGAGTCATAATGACCATAGGAAACATTACTCACGGACAAATTACTGGGGAGGTCCGCAAACACATGGTAAGGGCGACCTTCAACATCAGATATAACAAAGGAGGTAAGATCAGCGTAGTAGTGTGCTCAGTAGAAGCTCAAACTACTGACCACGGGACTGAGCGGACAGGAAAAGCCGTTCCACACATACACAGCGGAAGCTGAAAAAAACAAAAAAAAACTGTCATCCGAGGGCTTCCCAAGATGACCACGACAGAAATCATGGATGATTTGGAGGCCCAAGCTTCCCATCCCAGACAGTGGTACAGATGACCACCACCGGAGCCGAAATACCCCCTCTACCTGGCCCACTTCGGCCAGGAAACAAACGTACCTGTGCCACTGCCGCATAACTATGTCCAAATACCGTAGCAATCACCTGAAGCACAGTACTCAATGTCATCGATGCCAAAATTTCACACACGGACACGGGTCCAGAAATTGCGCTCACGCCGCCCGATGTGTTAAGTGCGAAGGGGCCCATGCAACGGCAAACTGCCCAAAAACAACAAGAGAACTGCTGGCCGCCTGCTGCAATTGCGGAGGCCCTCACCCTGCGAACTACGGGGAATGCCCCAAGAGGATTGAATATGTCGCGGCCCTACAGCGCAGAGCAAAATTTAACAACGTCCCACAGAAGAGGGCAACAGAGGCACAAGCCCAAACACCCACCGCCAGAGTAGATGGCCGGCGAACATGGGCCAACGTCACCAGCGGCAACACCGGGAGCCCCTCGCAGGGAAAACAGTGCCGAGAACTCGAACCAGAGCATTCTAGGCCAGAACTGACCATCAACAGCTCCTCCGATGACGAGGATATTATGTCACTTCTACACGGTCTCATCAGAGTACGCAGCACACTGGCCACCTGCAAATCAAAAGCAGAAAAACTGATCATTCTCATGGAACTCCTCAATGACACCATCAATGGATAATAACACAGCCGGAGAATGAAAAATGCTTTTTTCCATTATTTTTTCCACAGGATTAGTTAGAGCAGCAGACTCCTGAGAACGCAGCTTACAAATGAAATATTTAACATCGGTAAAGTAAATAATCAAACAAGAGTAAATAGTTCAGAACTGAATGTTTGCATTTTCTCCTTTTCCTTGTTTAGGGTTTTTTTATCTAGTTAAAGATCTTTTCCCTAAAAACTCATGAAATTTCAAATTAAACTCAGGCAAGTAAATACAACCACCAGATGGTGATAGTAATAAGGCCAAAGTGCCGCAGTACTAGTTAGACAGTAAAATGAGGGGTATTGCTATAAGCCCCAGTTAGTTAGAGGATTACGAAAGAATCCGTAAAATCAAAAAAATATATATATTAAATTCAAATATTGTAAACAACGGCATTCAAAATTCGGGTAAGAGCTTCCGTGATTATCAATTTATCTGTGATAAGACAAATAATAGCTAAACACCACAAAACATCTCAACCCGGCCCATCTCATTCGTCTCATCATGATACACCATCATGGACAGATAACCAAGCTCTCACGTGGCTGTATAATGCTAAGGATCAACGAACCAAACTGACTCGCTGGGCGTTGCTTCTTCAGGGGTTCGACTTCACATTGTAACATTGCCCGGGAAAAAATAACGAATTACCTGACGCCTTGTCTCGCCAGCCCAGTAATACGCCCGTAAGCACTGACTTGAAGAATTTGACAGAATGATGTACCCTACGAAAGAAAGCAGTATTGAAGCATTAGGTACTCACGCGATGCAGTCCCTCGGGAGAGTGATCCTCCTCCCAGGGAGGACAAAAGACCTGTATCGGGAGCGCAATGAAACGCCCATCAACTTAGCATTAGCCAAAAAAATCAGAGAACAGTAGAGGACGGACCCAGAAACTCGAAAGAACCTTAGGCGGCTTCGCCAAATTAGCACACAACCAGACCCCTGTGCACAAGATCGTCGCTACATGCAGAGTTACGAGCGAATAGGAGATTACCTATGGAAGAGGATGGCACACGGCGAGCCCCAGTTGGTGGTACCAACAAGTAAAACACTAACATTGCTGTAACTCCTAAAAGCATTCACAATTCAGTAATACAATATTGAACTCGTTAAGGGGGAAGACTCAAATAAGGCGCTAAACGTCCCTTCGCAGTATGCTAAGGTAAGCAATACAACACGTATTCGTACAAAATTAGATGAACTACGATCTATCATATATTCACATCATTATGACGTATATGTGCTTACAGAAACCTGGCTCGACTCGGAAATAAAATCAACAGAACTCAGATTAAAAAACTACAAAATCTTTCGTCGTGACAGAAACTCTAAATCCAGCTCTAAAACAAGGGGCGGCGGAGTACTAATTGCAATAAAGAAGAAACTAACATCAAGAAAACTCAAAACTAAAAACAACACACTGGAACAACTATTCATACAAATTGATACCACTGTAGAAAAAATAATAATCGCAACCTTGTACATACCACCACTCTCTGATGCCGAAAACTACCGAAGTCACAGTGAAGATGTAGAACATTTACTCTATAAATACCCCAACTCTAAAATTATTATTCTCGGGGATTACAACCTCCCTAACCTAAAATGGAATTCTAGTGATAGAGGTTTCATTGTAAATGAAAGTGAAAATGATCGTGCACGTGAGATTTTAGATATGACAAATTTTTTAAATCTTTTCCAGCATAACTTTATATATAACACAAACGATCGTCTACTAGATCTAGCTATATCTAACTATTCTAACTTGCAAATTGAAAAATGTAATGATCCAATCTTACCGGTTGATAATCATCACCCCCCTCTTCATATTAATTTAAATGTATGTTATGTCAAATCAAAACCCGTCGAAGAAACTCTAAACTATAAAAAAGCAGATTTTGATTCTATAAATTACCATCTTTCTCACGTCAACTGGTCTTTTTTGTCAGACATGAACACTGACAAGTCTTTAGAAAACTTATATTCAATAATTTCTAGCACCATCAACTCATATGTACCACTATATATTCCTAAAAACCATAAATATCCAACTTGGTTTTCATCAAATTTAATAGCCACATTACAACAAAAAAAAAAACTTCACAAAAATTCAAAGAAACTCACTCAAAAATTGACTATTCAAATTTCAGTGAATCTAGAAAAAAATGCAAAGAACTCTCTAAAATCTGTTACAAATCACATATTAATTATATCGAGAACACAGCTTTAAAATCAAACAATCTCTGGAATTTTCTTAAAAAAATAAACAATGACAGTACTGACTATCCACCAGAAATGCATATGGATGATAAATACGCCAACTGTACACAAGATATTGCAAATCTTTTCTCAGATTTCTTCAAAAATGTATATGATGATGAAACACCAGAAGAAAATATACCCTCATACACTTTTAAAAAAACCACACATTTAACCAATTGCTTCATCACGGAAGAATCTGTTAAAAGGAAATTATGTTCCCTAGATATAAACAAATCTGCAGGCCCGGACACCATTCCGCCAATTTTCCTAAAAAAATGCTCCTCTGTATTGTCTAAGCCACTGAGCATTCTATTTAACCATCTCCTATCGTCTGGATATTTTCCCATCTACTGGAAATCCAGCTTTATTATCCCTATATTTAAAAAAGGTGACGAGACTGACATTTCAAACTATCGGCCAATATGCATACAATCTGTATTACCCAAAATCTTTGAATCTCTGGTTCTGGATGAAATATATCCCACACTAATAGAAGTAATAAATGACCAACAACATGGCTTCATCAAAGGTAGATCAACTACAACAAATTTATTACTTTTTCAAAACTATATATTGGAGGCATTTGCAAAAAATAAACAAGTTGACTGTATATACACTGATTTCTCGAAGGCTTTTGATAAAGTATCTCACAAAGTACTGATCCGGAAACTTCATGCCCTGGGAATTGGAGGAAATATTTTAAAGTGGTTAAGTAGTTACTTATCAGATAGAACCTTGTTTGTTAAAATAAAATCTTTTATATCCAAATCGTTTTCCGCTACTAGTGGCGTACCGCAAGGTAGTCACCTTGGTCCGGTTTTATTTCTTGTCTTTATAAACGACATAGTCAACGGCTTTAAAGGTGTCAAAGTTTTGCTATTCGCCGACGATATTAAATTATATAGAGAAATAACTGATTCAAACCACTGTCAAATTCTTCAGTTTAATATTGACATGCTAAATAACTGGTGCTCACAAAACAATTTATATCTAAATGTTGAAAAATGTAAAACTCTAACCTTTTCCAGAAAGAAAACGTCTCTCTTTTTTGACTATTCAGTAAATCAAATTAATTTACAAAGAGTTACAGAAATGAGAGATCTCGGAATTATAATGGATGAGAAACTAAATTTCACTGCTCACATTCAACAAATTGTAAATAAAGGTATGAAAACTTTAGGATTTATATTAAGAACAATAAAAATTTTCAATCGTTACAAGTAATAAAATTATTGTACATAGCCCTAGTTAGAAGTTTAATTGAACATAATTCCATAGTGTGGTCGCCTTTCTACAAAATACATATTCACAATATTGAAAGAATTCAAAGAAAATTTTTGCGTTTCATAAATTTTAAAGTAAACATACCTTTAGAGCACATAAATTACCCATCGTTAATGAATATTTTAAATATTCCAACATTAGAAAACAGACGGAAAATTAACGACCTAACCTTTTTACTAAAATTGTTAAACTGTAAATTAAATTGTTCTGAACTCCTGCATTTAATAAACTTGTACATACCCAATCGAACTACAAGACAGACATTAACTTTCTACATATCTTTATCCCGTTCTAACTATAGTTTAAATTCACCAATTCAACGCTTACACAGTCTTGGTAACAAATACTTAAATGATATGGATGTATTTGGCAATAATCTAAACTTGGCAAATTTCAAAAGGAGGATGAGTGATTTGTTTCTGCCTGGTTTATAAATTATTGTTAACTACAACTTTTAACATTATTTACTTATTTGTTATCAATGTCAGTATTGACTTGGTGGATATTGGACCCGTTATTTTTTTTTTTTCTGTTACTGTGCATTATTAGTTTTTGGTGCAGTTACTGAAATGTGTTTTGCACCTGTGTGAATATTATAAACTAAATATGTAAAAGCCCATATAGGGCGTATATAATATAATAAATATAAAAAATATAAATATATATAAACACATAATTTATCTGCAAATTCTTAACGGAAAGTGTCACACTGAGTGTTTTCACTGAGGTAAATTCTTAAAGTGTAATCTTTTACATTATATATGAAATATCTACTGCAATTTTAAGTAAAACGCTCGACAGTGCCTTCGCCGTTATGTTAACTGCACCCATTACAAACATGTTTAATTAAAATCCTTTCACAATCTCACAGTTAATAAGATCAAGAACCGAGATCGTTCATTAAAAATAATTCAGTAAATCTACATTTTAAGTGTAATTCACTCAAACTTTCCGAATTTTTAGTTTCAGTTCTGTCATAGAGAAATTGTATGGGAAACATCAGCCGCCGCGCGATCTATATAAAACAAAAGATTTCACCGGGCGGCTCGTCCTTGTCCCAGCGAGACCACCTTGTCACTGCGACTAATATCACTGGCTCGTCCTTGTCCCAGCGACCACTCTCCTGTGATCCTATCAAAAAAACCCCTGCAAACCACCTTGCCCTGCGACCTACTCCCAGCGCCTGACCCTGCACCTCAACCTGACACCCGCTACCCGACCCTACATCCTGCTACACCACCCGACCCTACACCTCTCCTAAACCAAGAAATATGGAGCCGTACTTGCTGGAGCTAGAAAAACTGGACCCTCCGATCGATGTCATTGAAAAATTCCTCCAATTAAAAAAAGCCCCGATCCAAATTCCTATCACTGCAAGACGCAGAAAGGTCACCTACTACCTGGACGGAGTTAACCCGTCCAGTTCCGAAATCCTTCCAAGATCCTCCACCACACTCGAGAAACCCGGAAAACCCATACCACCACCACGACCTCCGCTATGCTATCGACTCCGGCCACCCACCGATCCGCCGAACAGACCGAAGCAATGAACACGGAAATACCAAACACCCCTAAAAAATCCTCCACCCGTCCATCGACATCAGCACCATCCGACTTCCCCCCACTCTGGACGACCGCCTCCGCATCCAACAAAAAACGGAAAGCCTCCACCTCTCCTCGCACTTCCTCTCCAACCTCGACTCAAAACCGCTTCACTCCCCTGACCCCTGCTCCAAGCACCATTTCAGACACCATCACGACAGACAAAAACGATGAAGACACCACCGCACCTGCCCCAGTCCGCCCCCGCCCTATCAAGATCCCTCCTATCATTATAACATCACCAGAAAATTGGAACACCCTGAGACGGAAGCTGGAGTTTGCGGGTGTTAAAATCACGCACGCAAAGGCCATTCCGACTGGTAGTGCACACAGAAAATTCCTCCAGCTTCCGTCTCGCGACAAAAATGTTGGAGGAAATCACAACACCTTTCCACACATTTGAACTCAGCAAAGACAAAACTACTAAAGCAGTCATCCGTGGGGAACCCACTTCCATCTCTGAAGATGAAATCTTGGATGAGCTAAAAGACATGAACCTCCCCGTCATCACCGTCTCTCGAATGAGATCAGGACCTAACAGGACGAACGTCCCCATGGTCCTAGTCCAACTTGCACATGGAGAAGAAGGAAGAAAGATCTTCAACCTCACATCACTCTTCCACCTAAAGATAAAAATAGAATACCTAGACCACAAAAAAACTCCAATGCAATGCCACAGATGCCAACGCTTCGGACACTCGGCAAAAGGCTGCCACCTCCCACCACGCTGCGTCAAGTGCGCAGGTAACCATTTCACCGCGACCTGCACCAAAAAGAGGGAAGACGGACCAGCCACATACGTCAACTGCACCGGCCCACACCCAGCAAACTTCAAAGAGTGCCCAAAGCGACCAGCCGACCCGATCCCTCTCTCCCCTTCAATATTTTTGAGTTCCTCAAAAATATTAATTTCACCAAGGTCGGTGAAGTTTTCACCGACCTCATCAACCAATTTAAATCTGCCGCTTCACCGGCAGATTATATCTCCATCATGTTTTCAGCAACCCCCCAAATCATATCCATCTTCACTAATGGCTATCTCGACTACCTCGCCCTCCGCGCTGAGCATTGCATTTTGGAATGCAAACGGTCTATTAAAAGACCTACACGAAGTTCGCATATTCACCAACACACACAACATACACATTTTGCTCATTAATGAAACACATTTAAACCCATCACACACACCAAAAATTGCAAATTACACGTACAGGAATGACAGATTACACTCACGAGGTGGTGGCACAGCCATCTTCGTGAAAACTAAAATCGCACACACTCGCAATATTACACCCACACTTTCTACAATAGAAAGCACATCTATTACAGTATTCACAAAACACTCCGGTCCGCTGAGAATTAACTCAATCTACAATCCCCCACAAAAGAGAATACAAAACTCGGATCTTGATTTACTTCTCAGCGGACAAATGCCTACTATTCTAGCGGGTGATTTCAACGCGAAACACACCTCCTGGAATAGTAAGCGTGCAAACAAAAACGGGCGTATTTTACACAAATACATCTTAAATCACTCAGATATCATTGCAGACGGCCCCATGTCACCTACACACTTTCCAGCACGAGGATTCACGCCTGATGTGCTGGATATCGCAGTATTCCACAAATTACCTTGGACGTACTGTATCGAAACCATTAACGATCTGTCCTCAGATCACAACCCCGTGTTGCTCACAGTCAATGAATTCATCGAACCCCCCTCCCCCCCTCCAAAGCCAGAGAGAAGACTGATTGGACATATTTCTCGCACAGAGTCGGGGAAAAATTATCCATCAATCACTCCATCAGAAATTCAAAAGAACTATCTAACTAGCCCCAATGGGATCACCAACTTCGCTTTAAAAGCCCTCCCCCAAAAAGGAATACTAGCAATAGTAAATCTAATCAACGCCGCTCTCCGATTACGCTATTTCCCCAAAAGTTGGAAACATGCTCACATAATCGTTCTTCCTAAAAAAGGAAAAGATCTACTCTTCTGCGAGAACCACCGACCGATCAGTCTTCTCTCTAACATTGGTAAAATTTACGAAAAAATATTACTCACCCGGCTCCTAAAGCACATTGACGAAGTTTCAACCCTACCCGAAGAGCAACACGGATTCAGATCACAACACTCCACCCTCCACCAACTCCTGAGAGTCTCCGAAATCATCATCGGAGGCTTCAACACCTTTCGGTCTACTGGTGCCATCTTCCTGGACATAGCCAAAGCCTTCGACAAAGTATGGACAAACGGCCTGCTTCTCAAACTCCACGACACCGGCATCGACCCCCAACTGTTCGGTGTCCTAAAATCATTTTTACGCCGCCGTACTTTCCAAGTGAAATACCGCCGAGCTCTCTCCCTGTCATTGTGACAGGGCGGGTCGCGAGTTTGTTTACATTTCAAAGATAATTTTAGTTCTTCAAATAATGCATCAATTCATCAGTCAATATTACTTCCATTGCTCAGTTTTAGGCCAGCGGGTTGATTTTACACTGGCCCTCCACTTGAGTGTATCAAAAATAGTTGGTTGTGCGCAGTTTTTGATTATCTGATCTAATTTGCAAATTACGTGTTAAAATTTGAGTGAACATGAACGACAGAATCTTTCGTATAATTTGACAAAAAGTGAAACTAATTTATGATGAACTTATCGAGTACCAGTACCTACCGAACTGCAGGACACTGAGGAAGGGGAGGAGGATCAACAGCTATTATTCACGAATGGTGAAAAAATGGAACTGCCCAGTCTCCACTGCGCATCATACATTGTCGAACTGCCCAAATAAGGAAGCACCGACATGCTATGACTGTTCTTCCCCCAACGAAAAAAGAAATGGAAAAATCAATCCAACCCACCGAGCTAGCGACAAGTGTTCTAGGTGAAGAAAATGACAACCTGCCTACCAGGAAATTGACTAAAATGCATCAAGTAAGAAATTAATGAATATATTTTCTATTCACGATATGCTAACATTGGCTCCCTGTATGTGTCTATGATCAATTCGCCCATTGCCGAGACTCCTGATGTTGCATTAACCGATGGAGTTTCACCATTTGGTTCCAACCCTCTTCAGCAAGATCAGCATGATTCTGGATGGTCAACTACGCAGTATGAGTTGAAGAAAATAAATTTCACCAAAGTTCAATAGTGTCATGCGGTAGATGGACCAACTTCTATCAATTACTTCAATAGAGTAGGAAGAGTTCCTGTCATTTATGAAAAAGATAACTCTTATTCTGATTTGGCAACTATGCAAGAAGAATTCTCCGCCTTTAATTGCCAACTATTGTTGGACTTGTGTGCCCTACGCGAGCAAGTAGCTCGTCCTGAGCAATGAGTGAATTCCATGGACGCGGCCTCCCGAAGAAACTTACCACTTCTTCACCGGAAGAATGGGAATCTGAGAACATACGTTCCCTGGTATCGGGTATACTGACCGGACTGGGCTGCCCGGAAGATGCCATAAATGACATTAATGGTGTGAAGAGATAAGACATTCCCAAGAGTAATAAAAACAGGCCCATACTTCTCAAATTCATACACACAAAGGATCGCCGGAATGTGTGGGAGAGAAGGAACTACCTAAAAAAAACAGCAAACTTCTCCTGGCTGAATCCCTGACCCCAAAGCGGCAGATTAATCAGCAGTGCCAGGGCCATTTTCAACACTAACAATTGCTGGACTTGTGATGGAACCATAATCCTCCTCCCGGATTGAAGCAGACGTACCATCCATATATGGGGGCAGTTGGATGCTGCAAGCGCCCTCTTGACGTGCAGCACGTTTTGACAATGGCACAAATTTCGTGGGTGTAATGGCCCAACTTACTGAACTATACCAATTTCTAATAAAATCACATTTTCAGACTGATATAAAGAACTTTGTAATCGCCGCATCGACTGGAAAATGATCCCAACGCAAGCTCCACACTTCGGTGGAATGAGGGAATCTAACATAAAAAGCTTTAATACTCACTTTTTCACTCGAGTTGTTGGTACACAAATCCTAACCTACGAGGTGTTGACTGTGTTGGTGCAAATAGAATGTCTTTTAAATTCGCATCCGCTTGGCTTGCCGTCTTCCAATCTGCGCCCTGAAGTTCTCACACCCGTGCAATCCTTAATGTTCTCACCGCTGCAAAATTTACCCGCATATGACTTATCAAATGAACGAGTTAATCTTGTAAATCATAAACGATTGCTGGATAGTTTAGTCCATTCTTATCAGAGAAAATGAAACCTAAAATATTTGCACACATTGCAAGTCCGACAGAAGTGGTGCTCACCCGACCAATCTATTGAGATAGGGGCGGTTGTATTAGTTGGCCAGGAGAATATTCTGCCTCTTTGCGAAAGTCACTGAAAGAAAATCCAAAAGAAATTTTGTAGAAAACATTGAAAAAGGGAGAGAATATCTCCATGTTCCACGATGGTTAACATGTGGGAAAGTGGAAGGACAAGAGATCAGTATTTTACGTAACTACTGAATTTGAAAACAAGATGTCACCTGTTACAAATAAACAAGGTTGAGTGGTCGAGTGGCCATGAAACAAGAGGCCTTCGCTCTAATAAATATATACCACGAGTAGAAGGGCAGGATCAGATGCTGGCCTATTACCTATTACCTATTACCCCTGCAAAAGAAAGAATGACACTACGGTATAAAGACTGTTTGTATTATACACTTCAACTCTTACAAGTTTTACAGAAAATATTCTGGCCTAAATAAGACAATCATCACTTGAAGTTGCCTGAATCTCCATCTTCTGGGATATGGTGCTTCCACCGGACAACATATAATTATTAAAATCAAACAAATTGAAGAGCGGTCGTTGTTTGTGCCGATTGCGGTACTTACCGACTTTTCAAATTTGGTCTGGAATTATGTTCAACATTGCTGGCAATTAATGTGTTCCCGTCCTCCTTGCTCCCCGTTCCCTCCTGCGTTTACACAAGTCATTAATTGTTAAAATTTCACGGGCGACGGATGTTTCAACTATTTCTCTTCCCGCAATAACGCAATTTAATTATAAGTGAAAGTGCCGCATAATCTTAGCAGAATCAACAGGCACTATCATAAGTACCCCTTTCACATCACAATATACATGTTTTTGCCATTAACATTGAATATGTAGTTCCCATTTCTAAATTCATGAAACCGACCCGAATTGGAGAAACTGCAGTCAGTCTAGGCAGCATCGCCTCGACGGTCGCAATAAGCATAAAGTATATCATCTTTGTTCAAAAGACGGAAAACGGATGGAGACATTTTTTTACAACCGAGTCCCTGAACAGAGCGTTTTGAAAACTATTCGGGTGAGTCGGCGCTGGGGATGGAATTTCCAAACCATATTATGCCAGTCCTTCTTCTCCTTTTTTTATAATTTCAAAAAATAAACTGAAACAATAGTTTGCACTTATTTTATAATTAGAACGCAGCCAAAATGAAACTTTGGCATCTTCAAAGCTTTCACTGTCCAAGGCCGGCAGTGAACCTCTTCAGAAGAGTTCAGTATTTGCAACGCATTCAACAATATCATGCAGAAAGACAATCCAAGAGAAAGTTCATTATTAAAATACCGTTTGGCCACAAGTGGGGAAGAATCAAATTGGGTCAGTATTTTAGAGAAGTAAACCTTCCACGAAATGTCCACGGACAAGACATAATCTTACCAACTGAATTGTACAATATAGATTGCCGTATTGAAGATTGATTGAAATATGTTTACATTGGTAAAACTCCGTAGTTCTAATATGCGAATCAATGGACATAATATAAAAGCGCCCGAAAACAAGAGTTTTTCGGAACTTGCTAACCATTATAAAAAATGTTTAAAAGGTAAGTACTAACCCTATTCATGCGAATTTTTTAAATGATTTAGTTCTCCTTAACTATTTTTTTTTCATTGGGTGGGATACGCTGCATATACACTTCATAACATAAAACTCCGTTAGCGTAAAATGCGCAAGATATTTATTTTTATTTCATATATTCGATTATTTGTATTTATAGAATAGTATACATTCTTGCAGAATACATCAAGATGCTTTCAAGTAACAGACAGATGTAATATTGTGGATTTTATAAATAAATTTCATTTATTTTAAGTGAATATTATTTTCAGAGATATTGAATGAATTAGAAAATACTCTCCAGCTGATGGGAGATGTGTCCGAAATCGAGTTGGAAGATGGCAAAGAAGACATTTCTGGATGGGGAGTAGCTGACAACCGAGAGGAATGGGTGGAGGCACTGGTTGAAGAAAGACTTGGAGCCCAAATTGGTTTACTCGTGGAAATTACGGGATGGTAAATTTTCAACATTCTGTAATTCATTTTTCCCAGCTCTATTATGATCAATAAAGTGCACTTATTGAATGATTATCTTCAAAGAAATGCCTCATTTGTGCAATAAACATGTGTGTATAAGTTAATTATTAAAGATTGTTATGAAAATAATTAATTACCGCATTAGTTAATTACTTTCCTAACAAAATCCTTTCATTTATCATTAGCCACATGTGACAATAACAATAATCCTTCTTAATTGCGAGGCTCTGTCAATCTATCAATTATAATTGAAAAACCACTATTTTAACTAATCCGCCGGGAGAAAGACTATATTCACTATAAAAATCATCCGCGATTTGATCTGTGGTGGTGTTCCCTTGTGATTTTTTTGTATTTTTGAAGTGTTTTTGTCTTAATAAACTTTTTATTCTATTTAATTGTCAGACAGTGGCGCAGTGTTTATAGGAGTAAAGTGCGTTGATTGGCTACCTTGATTATGAGCTCACTTTTCAGTGCTCCTATTGGTGTAGTGATCTCATTTTAACCAATCACCGATTACTTCTGTGAAATTGTGAAATTACTTGCTAACAAATCGAAAAATCTGAGCTTAAAAATAAATAAAAAGTTTTTGTTTTTATATGAACATGGGAAAAAAAGAACTCTCGAAATAATGACAACCCTACTATTGCTTCCCCTTACACCTCCCACTCGGATGAATCAGATTCTGATGCCTTCTCAGTGAATGCCTTAGACAGGTGGAAATCGACCCTAACCGTGGTAATCCATTAGGACTAAAAACACTCTCAGGGACACAATTATCCCTGAAGGCCTTACAGGATGCATTGGCAGAAAAACCATCAAAGGTATCGAAAGAACAGCGAATCACGATGTCCCGAAAAGTGACAAGTGTTTTTGGATCAGTGGCCCAGCTCTTGCTTGAAAAAGAAGAGCGGAGAAGAGATCTCAACTCAGCCCTTGCGAACATCAAGATCTTGCAGGCTGAAAAAACGATGGCGGATAATTGGACTAAGCAGTTGTTGGACAAAATTCAGCATCTAGAGTCTGATCTGGGACCAGTGATGCATCGAATGGCTGATGCCACAGAGGCAAGCCTATTGTTTGCCGATATTGTCAAAAATGGTCTTCAGAACACGCTACGACCCATCTGCATCTTCCCGAAACTGGATTCGGCTAAGGACAGTGATGAAACGAAGCAGCTCCTGAAGGACGTCTTACGACCATCTGAGCATGAGATCCGCATTACGGGTATAAGGAACATCCGCAACAAAGGCGTAGTCATCCAAACCGCTACTCGGGAAGACCAGGAAAAAAATTCTCAAAACCCCATATCTAGCAAACTCGGCTACTCTGAGTGCCCAACTACCGACAAAACGGCATCCACGAGTGATATTCTTCAATGTTCCTCAGGACTTAATAGATGAATGTTTCTGCAGGAGTGCCTTAACAGTGCAGGACTATTTTTTTTTTTTCTTTCCCAATTTGTTTAATACTTGCTGACATTTTTATAATATTATTTAAATCGATA
The DNA here is from genome assembly GCA_022606495.2 of Halesus radiatus. Classification (NCBI taxonomy): domain Eukaryota; kingdom Metazoa; phylum Arthropoda; class Insecta; order Trichoptera; family Limnephilidae; genus Halesus; species Halesus radiatus. The sequence continues at coordinate 231,765 of JAHDVE020007123.1, forward strand.
TTATGAAATTGGAGTCTAGTATCTCTATAACAAAACTGTTATGCTGTTTTCATATATTTTTAAAAAATATTTTTCCAACTTGTGTACATCGATCACAACATGCATGCACCTATATTGTTTGCGCTACATTTGTATGATTGTTATTTACTGTTGTATTATATAATATTGTTGAACTAAACTCCTGCTGATAAGCTACTTGCAGTGGCTTAGCGGGTACAAGTTCCCATTGTACGTAATTAGTAATTAATATTATACGATAAAAATAAATAGTGGATGGAATTCCAAAACGTTGAGAGGTGGAGACCATCAACGCTACCATGACTCTGAGGGGAGGGAAAATACCCTATAGTTTCATTGTCCTCCCAGGTTGCCATGAAAACTGCACTCTCTTGAAAGTGGATTTTTACGAAGATATTGAGATAAATATTCCTCAACACCCATAGGCATTTACTGACAGCCCTAAGGAACGCTTTCTCTTAAATATGGGAGATGATACAATGATAGGAGAGTGTAACACAAAGGAACTGCGGGAGCATGGTGAGATAAGAGAGGTGAAACTACAAGAACCACCACTAATTCCTCTGCCCTCAACACCACAGGACTATGGATGTGAGGTCTACGCACCGCCTCATCTAAGTGCCCTAAAAAAGACACCTCCTCTCTGGACAAAAGGAACTGCGGGAGCATGGTGAGATAAGAGAGGTGAAACTACAAGAACCACCACTAATTCCTCTGCCCTCAACACCACAGGACTATGGATGTGAGATCTACGCACCGCCTCATCTAAGTGCCCTAAAAAAGACACCTCCTCTCTGGACAAAAGGAACTGCGGGAGCATGGTGAGATAAGAGAGGTGAAACTACAAGAACCTCCTCCACTAATTCCTCTGCCCTCAACACCACAGGACTATGGATGTGAGGTCTACGCACCGCCTCATCTAAGTGCCCTAAAAAAGACACCTCCTCTCTGGACAAAAGGAACTGCGGGAGCATGGTGAGATAAGAGAGGTGAAACTACAAGAACCTCCACCACTAATTCCTCTGCCCTCAACACCACAGGACTATGGATGTGAGATCTACGCACCGCCTCATCTAAGTTCCCTAAAAAAGACACCTCCTCTCTGGACAAAAATGATGATCCTTAACAAGCTATTCCCGAGTTGTTAGCGAAACAAATATTTCTTTAAACATATCTCAGAAGCCTAAAATGAAGAAGTGGAAAGTCACCACAGAGGCCGAAATATATATACGTTTTTAGCCAAGATTATATTTTCTGTCTTGTGGGAAAAAGCTCGCTAAAGAAATGTTGGGCAAAGAATCCAATAACTGAAACTCCATTCTTAAAAGTCTTGTTTAGTCCAAGACAGCTTTTTACTTTTGCTGCGAGCAATTCATTTCTCAGATAACGATACTAGGACAATCGATAAGTTATTACTTTTGCTGCGAGCCCTTCATTTCTCAGATAACGATCCTAGGACGAGCTCTTCATTTCTCAGATACTAGGATAGCTGATAAATTGTTACTTTTGCTGCGTGCTCTTCATTTCTCAGATATCGATACTAGGATAGCTGATAAATTATTACTTTTGCTGCGAGCCCTTCATTTCTCAGATAACGATACTAGGATAGCTGATAAATTATTACTTTTGCCGCGAGCCCTTCATTTCTCAGATATCGATACTAGGACAATCGATAACTTATTACTTTTGATGCGAGCCCTTCATTTCTCAGATAACGATACCAAAACAACCGATAAATTGTTACTTTTGCTGCGAGCTCTTCATTTCGCAGATATGCATACTAGGATAGCTGTTAAATTATTACTTTTGCTGCGAGCCCTTCATTTCTCAGATAACGATACTAGGACAACCGATAAATTATTACTTTTGTTGCGAGCCCTTCATTTCTCAGATAACGATACTAGGACGACCGATAAATTATTACTTTTGCTGCGAGCCCTTCATTTCTCAGATAACGATACTAGGATAGTTGATAAATTATGTAAAATAAAAAATCTTCTGGAACCTTTAAAGACCTTTTTCAAATCATTATCCATTTCAAAGTCTGTGTTAATCTAACGCCGCAAAAGTAAATTCGTACATTTGATGTTCTACGTTCCGTTATCTACTAGTGAATTTTGTAATATTCAAATTAATTTCTTGTAATGCAATATCAGTCATTGTCATTGTAGGTCTCTCACAGTTCTCAAGAAGGTGTGGGACAACCTGGAGCGAGATGCCCGAATGCAGAGGGCTAACATTTGTTTGCCAAGTGTTTGGAACGGGGGGGGGACAGGCCGATTCCATCGCCATTGATTGTATCCATGTCAGGATCCAGTCACAGTATAAACAGTCCCCCTCACTAGGGTTTCCTGCTCTGAAGCCTGAAGAAATTAATAAACATCAAATAATATTGTGGTTTGGTTTGTGAAAACGTAGGTTTCCTGTGTTATTCTTACCGATAAGACTTTCCTTATACAGCGGGAGCAGTTGTAGCTGCTGCAGCACTATACTTCCCCGTAATATTGTAGAGATGTATTACTGTAGACAGTGACATACAAGCTGCTGCTCAATTTAACTACATTTAAGGAGCAAACAATCAATAAGTGATTTGTCACAAATTCGGTGAATAGATTTACATCATATTGTTAGATGCATATTTAAATATTCCCACTACAGAGATTCGGTTCGCAACCACCAGAGGGACGGAGCGCCTCTGCCGGCCAGACGGAGAACTACTCATCACCAGGGACGCGCGCGGATTCATCCAACTTCCAACGACTGCGTTGGATTTGAATCAGAAGGATAAACATAACCTTACCGATTATTGTTGTTACAAGCGACCTAACTGAATATATTGAATTCTAAACATTCGGCCTTTTATTTAGCGCTAACAATATATTATGTAGTGCCATTCCCTATCCAGAACATTCCTCGATAGGAGATAGCATCTCTGTTTCTATCCGATATTAGCTTTATTTTTCCTCGACATTTGCCAGCGTTCAAATTTCCCGCCATTTGCTGTGCGATTCATTTCCTCTGTGAGGGCAATAACTGCCGCCATCAGTTGAACGTACGCCCGCAGCGCCATCTTCTTCACTTGACATCAAGTTTTTATCCCAAACGGTTGTTTGGTCGCAACGTTTTTCAACACCAAGACTAAAACAAATTTCTCCAATTACCGACAAACACAGGAACACAGCCGCTAATTGAAAAATCAGAGAATGACCAGTTCAACAGAAATATCCTGCACTACAATCTTGGCAGCAGACAGGCTGCTAAGATCATCAGATTCATCTCCACCATCTCAAGTAAAATTCGACTACTAATTCTAACTGTATTCCACCATTTTATTCACTGATGAGGCCCAATTCACTAAGACAGGTGTAATAAATGTACATAATATTCACCACTGGCCTGAAGAAAACCCCAAGCTTGTTCGGGTGTCATCCAGCCAAGTGAGATTTTCTCTAAATGTGTGGGCCGGGATACCTGACAACAAAATACTTGGCCCAATCGAGCTGCCTCCCACATTGAATGCACCAAGATATTTGGAGTTTCTGCAAGAGCAGTTGGGTGGTATTTCGGAAGATGTGGACCTCCAAACGCGAAAGAATGTGGTTCCAGCATGACGGCGCGCTACCGCATTATTCCGTTGCCGTGTGGAACTACCTGGATGCGGAGTTTCCAGGACGATGGATAGGACGAGGAAGTCCCAGCATTGCGTGGCTACTGATTTCCCCCTATTTAACCCCCTTTCCCTTAAGAACAAGGTGTGTGCCAAACCTGTAGTCTCGAGGGAACAGCTAATAGAAAGAATCACGGAAGCTGCCGCCGAAATAAAGCAAAAACCAGCAAATATTTATGTAAAAAATATTGTAAGATTACATTGAATTAGAATTTTTATTTACACATTCAGGCATTTTTGTTTTTTCAATTTTTTCTTCCTGCGTGATGACAACTTAATAAATATTATGTCAAGACTTTATTGTAATTAAGTGTATATATTATATATTTTCTTCCCGTGTGATGACAATAACTTAATAAATATTATGTCAGGGACTTTATTGTAATTAAGTGTATATATTATATATTTTGTTCCCGTGTGATGACAATAACTTAATAAATATTATGTCAGGAACTTTATTGTAATTAAGTGTATATATTATATATTTTCTTCCTGTGTGATGACAATAACTTAATAAATATTATGTCAGGGACTTTATTGTAATTAAGTGTATATATTATATATTTTGTTCCCGTGTGATGACAATAACTTAATAAATATTATGTCAGGAACTTTATTGTAATTAAGTGTATATATTATATATTTTCTTCCTGTGTGATGACAATAACTTAATAAATATTATGTCAGGGACTTTATTGTAATTAAGTGTATATATTATATATTTTCTTCCTGTGTGATGACAATAACTTAATAAATATTATGTCAGGGACTTTATTGTAATTAAGTGTATATATTATATATTTTCTTCCTGTGTGATGACAATAACTTAATAAATATTATGTCAGGGACTTTATTGTAATTAAGTGTATATATTATATATTTTCTTCCTGTGTGATGACAATAACTTAATAAATATTATGTCAGGGACTTTATTGTAATTAAGTGTATATATTATATATTTTCTTCCTGTGTGATGACAATAACTTAATAAATATTATGTCAGGGACTTTATTGTAATTAAGTGTATATATTATATATTTTCTTCCTGTGTGATGACAATAACTTAATAAATATTATGTCAGGGACTTTATTGTAATTAAGTGTATATATTATATATTTTCAGCATGGAAGCCAAAGTATTGGCTGACCTAGCCCGTTTAGGCCCAACCAGAGCACAAAAATATCTAATAGAAAAATATCTTTTCAACATGAAGGAACAAGCCAGCTCCACCCAGGATGGGTCAAATCGTCCTATCAGTGCTAGATTCCCCACAATAAGAGTAGGTAGACCTACATTTTTCTCCACCCCCAAATCCTCGGGAACTGAATCCACCACCCAAAAGCCACCCCACTAAGGTCAGCCATTCCATCAACGTCGAGGGCCAACTCCAATCTCTTCCCCCCTCTCATGGAAACCCACACCAACTCCAAGAAGAGGAAAGTGACCTCCATCATCTCCCACACAAACGGTTACCCCCACCCAAAACCGTCTTCAAGTTCTCGGCGTCCCCAACGACACCACCTCCTCACCTGATAAATCCACCACTCCCCCAGAGGAAATGGAGACATCCCCTACTTTGCCCCCGAGACCCGCCCGCATCCCTCCAATAATTATAAAAACTCGACCGCTTCGAAAATTGGACTGCTCTGCGCATGAAACTCACGACCGCAGGAGTTATAATTAAAGAATCAAAAGCAATTCCTGATGGAGTTGTTCTCAGCACCGGAAATACGAACAGTTTCAGACTGGCCTCCCATATGCTTGAGGAAGCAAACACCGGCTTCCACACTTTTGAGTTTGCAGAAGAAAAATTGACAAAAGCCATTCTCCGAGGAATCCCCAGCAACATCTCTATTGAGGAAATCTTTGAATTGAAGGCGTTGAACTTCCCAGCGACAAGCGTCAACCGTATCCGCTGCGGCCCAAATTGACGACCAGCCCCATTGGTGCTGGTCCAATTGGAACACAGTGAAGCTGGACGAGAGATCTTCCCGCTCACCCATTTGTTCCACCTAAAATTAAGGGTGGAACACCTGAAGAAAAAAACTTCCCCATCACAATACCACCGTTGTCAGACATTTGGACACTCGTCTCCCCAATGCCGCCTACCCCCCTGCTGCGTGAAATACCCTGAAGGACATTTTTTCGAAGACTGCACCCATAGGAGAGAAGATGGCCCAGCCACCTGCACAAACTGTGCAAGCGCACATCCCGCTAATTATAAAGAATGTCCAATGAGACCAAAACCTGCTTCCCCGTGACGTCAACTAGGGGTAAGAGGTGCAACCCTCAACTCCCGATATACCACCCCTCTCCAACTCAGGGGCTGCTCAAGCAGATTCCTCTGTTCCTGTCATTCTTCCCACCTCCACGCCCCCACCCTCAGCTTCTTTCAATATTTTTGATTTTATAAAAAATTTTCATTTTGATAAAAAGTTCTGCTAAAATAATAATAATACTTGGATGATTTATATAGCGCCGTTTTTGTGAAAAATCACCTCAAATATAGTATCGTAGATACATACCTACGTCGACTTATTTAGAATATTACCTCTTCGTAATTAATGTACGATTTTAATGGTGCCGGCAAATCCATTGATGTACCTATTCAAATGCAAACATTTTCTTTTTTTAAAGAAAGACAAACATTCCCGGATTATGAATAACCTGACAATATTTGAAAATCTCCTACTACCATCACAGTAACCGGAAGATGTTGCCTGTGTCATGATGGAGGACTTAGCCAGCCGAGAAATTGAACTCACGAAGCCTGGATGAGGACCCAGACGCGATGTCAACTCAGCCACCGACCGGTCATTAAGTAATTGTTATCCTAATTCTAAGAGGTACCTTACTTGTAATAAAAAATGTTATTATTGGAACAATTAAGGACTCTACTTAGTAAGTCAGAACAGCTGTTCACGCCTCTCAGTTATCCCTCTCTAACTAGTGCGAAATATACATAGTTCATTATGTTGCGTGCTCACTCGCACTCTACCCCGGGAGCTTAGTGCGTGAAAGCCCGTTTCACATGATACAATATTTTTGTGATAGGTATAAACTTCTACAGCTTGACACACTTAACTTTGGAAGAAATCGAAGTAGGAAGTAAATGTTTTTTTAATCCATAGGTTTTTATGTTGACGATTTTCGACAGAGAAACAATTAACCGAAAAATTCACAAATTTTACAAGCCGAGAAAAGTTATTCTGACATTGAAAAAAATTCCACGGCTCTAAAAAATTTAAAGATTACCTGTGCTTAGTGATCAGGTGTTCCTTGTCCTTCATCTTATTCCCCTCCCCATTCCTTGAGCTTCACAAGTATAGTATTTATAGTATCAGCGCCCTTGAGGTGATTTTTCACAAAAATAGCGCTATACAAATCATCCAATTATTATGATTATTTCCACTAGCTCCGGACTTTAGTGAGCAGTTGAGACACTTGTGCGGTTTCACATAAAAAAATTGAAGATAGCTTCTTGGAGAGTTAGGTTTTTGCGATTTCTTGCGAAATGAACAGGACGGCCCGTTATCTACTTGTAACTTAATGAATATTAATCATGCTATGTCATTGTGATGGCAATCAGAAGCTGAAAAGTGAGTATTATTTGCAACCAATAGGAGAAGATTTGTGTCTAATAACTGTGAATGCAGGGCCTGTTTTGGCATATTAAAATGCATTATTGTCAATTAGTTCACTACCCCCCCCCCCTTTACCCTGACCCGATCCCTAATATGTCACTGGAGAGAGAGTGCCTGCAGTTCGATATAAACGCTTGTGGCGGGATGTCAAGAGTGTCCATCGCCGCGAATAAGCAGCTGCCAATTCTGGAGAAGTGAAGTAATCAGTGAGGTGAATAAGTTCTAAGGATCCGTGAACTAGGTAGACATATTTCAATTTCCGTGGCATCCTCCCGTTTTCTATTCAGCACTTCCTTCACCTCATTTTCCTCAACTTCGCCGCCAGTCCAGAATTGGGATTCATTTGGAGCTATCGAAACAGGGCCGGTTAATTATTATTCTCAACAGAAAAGGTTGTGGTTATTGTGATATTACGCTTCCTCCTCCTTTAGCCAACACTCCGGGCAGTGTTATAACGTTCACCATCGAGCTGTGAAAATTTCAATTCAAATATTGAATGAACAATACTACAAATAATTTTCAAAATAGCGGCGGATCTCAAGCAACAAATTAAGGACTGATTGACCATAACTAAATAAAATAATGTTAATAAAAAAATTAAAATACCATTTGAACACGGAAAAAAGGGTATAAAATAGATGATATTGTTAAATAATTGCCCGCCTACCAGTTCAGATTTAATTCCTAATTTAATTTTGGGGGAAATTTTAAATAAACTTGGTGGAGAATAACGTGGTTTTTTTTAATCTGTATTTTATCGGTATTTTCTAATTATAATCTTGTCACCGAGGAAATGGAAAATGCTGCAGACGTGATGATGAAAGAAGTCTAAAAAAACTAGTGCTTGAGTTGCCACCAGAGCCAGATGGCAGCAGTGGTTTGGGTACACTATCCGACTACTGCAGAATATTTTTTTCTTTAAACGTCAGAATAATTCAAAATAATTTTAATAGATTTAATAGAATAAATGCAAAATAAAAGTTAGTAGATCAAATGTGAATAATTTTTATAGATAAAATGTAAAACACAGTTAATGAATTAAGCGTAAGACTTTGAAAAACGGCCACTCTTCCCAACTTTTCGAATGATCAATTCGCTCTGTTTGCCTGTTTCCAAGCATTTTTCATCCTAAATTGTCTATGGAGGAGGTGCCCGCCCACAATAAAAATAGTAGCCGCCCACTTTTAAGACAATAGAGTGACATCAAAGTAAAAACTTTCGATGTAAAATTAACATAGATGAGTTAATATTGTATTTATTATGAATACATATCATTTGTTTTAAAAACTAATACATAAACATTTTATACTTCACAAACGCTTGTATTAAAAATATGTTGAAAATAAAGAATTAACTTGACTTTTGATAATGCCGTGAAGCACAATGTTCGTATCGTACATTTGGCAATTGACGTTTCTCGATGAGTGAAAAAACAAGAAAAAACATAGCTTATAATTACTAAAATAAATTGGGTTATTTTCAGCTCTATTTAAAACATACAATAAACATGCTTTGATATTCGAAAATGGAAATACATATTTGTCATTCGATAATTGAATTACATAAAAAATATTGTAAACTAATAATGACATCTGACATTTCGGTGAGCTTTGTTCACCCTGTTGACACTTTTTATAACTAATTTTCTGCTGAGGAGAACTTTTATCCACACAAATCGATATCCTACATTGATCGTAAATTTAATAGAGAATTTCGTTGCGAAGAGCGTATTTGTGTATTTGAACAGTGTTGAGGTAAAATTTCGGCTCGGCCATTGCTCAGTTGGGTTGGGAAGAATGGCCGTAACTTTAACAGACTAAAGTAAAACAAAGTGAATGAATTAAACGTGAATAATTATAAAGATTAAAATAAAGTTTGGGGTAGTACGTAAAACAGGCTTGTCATTCATGACCATCCTCCCGCATCCCGTTACCCGCAGCGGTCACCTGTTTAGTGTAATTTAACAGCTGGGAGTCACGTATTACAGCGTTGCCTATCAATTCGTCGCGATTTCAAGACATTGGTGTAGTGTGATGAACGCATCACTGGTAAAATTTTTTCAAGAAAAAATGACACTAACGCTATCCGTTAAACATGGTACAGCAAACAAACGACCCAAAAAACAACCGACATAAAATCAAGCGTACTTAAGTTTCAATTAACCTGGAATGCAGCTTAAGCAAAGAAAGGATACAAATATTCAAATTACAAAACATGAAACCTTATACCATACTAGATCACCTTATCCGTATCACCAACACACATCATGATCGCCAATTTGGACGGGTGTGATACGCAGTCACATGATACTCTCATCAGAGGCGTGCATTCCATATATAGGCACTGCCTACCTTACCTCAATCACAAACAATATAAATAATATTAAAAATTATTAAATAATTGTATACCAAAAGTATACATGAAGTTACAGCTACGAACCAGGAACTAAGTATGCAAAATGACGTGCGTGTCGTATTCAAATGTTGACTGTATTATACACAAAGGGACTCATTTTTGTCAGTGTCGAAAAAGGCCATGCCTTTGGGTGCAAATTACAAATGAAGCAACCAATGCCATCTGTTGGTACCTCTATTAATTAGTACAACATTACTAATGAATAAATTATCACATTATGTTGGTTTTCTTTCTTATGCGAGCAAAAAATAAAAGGAAATTTTATATATCCGGTAATCGGCTTGCAATATGCATAAATGAACCGGTTATTTGGATAAAGATTTTTAATTTCAGTTAATTAACTGTTTTTCCTGTTGCCTACCATGATTAAAAACTCTGTGAATGCCACTCCCTAACATGATACGGCTGTTCCTTGTCAAGTTGGTTTTTGCCTGATCATCAAAGGAAATACAGACACGGCCTCCAAAACTTGATACGAGGCTTGACAGGATACGGTGATCTGATACTTTAAAATCATTTAAATCAGGATGTAACACAATTCTATATGACACAGCTGTACCTCGTGATGTCTTCGTGTACAAAAATTCGGAGAATTGATTGGACGATTGGAGTTTGGGGAAGATCACAGCTTGTCGGAGTAGTGCAACTCGTGGGTTCCGAGTGCAGCATTGGTGAGCACGTCCAACTCCTTGCGGCTGCCGACGGCCTCAAACACGTGGCGCAAGCTGACTGACTGGACCTCGCCGTCTTCGCTTCTGGGAATAAAAGAAAAAACTGTAACTTTCGAGTGGTAGATACCCACCCTCAGTACCATTCAGAATCAAAACATTCCTTAAAATGACATTAGCTGTGTTCGGTGACCAGATCCTGATAGCCAGGTACATCCAGACCTTCCTCTACCCCTCTCCGCTACCTTCAGTCACACAACATACCCCAGTTGGGAATGTTATAATCTTTCTGGCTCCACGCAGTTGGTGTGGTATTCACATAAGTAACAATAATAAAAAACTACACCATGTTCTGCAATAACCAGTTAGTCCGTCAAGAAAGTGTACAAAAAAAACGGAAGATCCTCCATTTAAAAGACTACACCAAGATGAATTATCAGAAAAACGAATGTACTATTATGGTTTAAATGAACACGAGAAATTTGCACGAAAAAGAATTTTTTAAATGTAAAAAGAAGCCATTTATTAGATATTAAATAAAAATAAAACTATATGGAAGAAACACGCACTTTTAGCAAACCATTGTTATGACATTATTCCTATCCAATGTCATACCGTCAGATTTGAATTCTAATTTGTTCTAAAATCGGTGTTACTCGGTGTTGCCATAATTTGGGTAATTTATACAAATTTTCTTTTCTTTTGAATCATTACTTCAAAATGTCACTTTTTAGTTCCTAGTCTATTCTTCCAATAACCTGTATCTTCCACCTTGTCATATGGGAAGGAAAAGAGAATGGGTTAAGAGATTGCAGTGAAATTCTGTTCCTCTACAATAAAATTATTATGTGTGAGGGTAACAAATGAGAATGCAAACCTCCAAAGACGTCTCTTCACTTTTGCACGGCTACCATTTTTGTCTGCAGACGATTTAGCATCGACAGCAGCCATCTTGACGGCGAGCGAACGCCGCAGGATGTCCTCTACCAGGGAATGCAGAGCAGACAGGATCACTTTGTGCGCCAGGCTAAAACCATTCACATAATTTATATAATATATAAAGAAGAATGTGTCCTGGGCGGTGTTTATTTGTTTTGTATGCAAATCCACAATTTTATTCCGAGCTTGATGAAATTTTGAGCGGGGGTGGGGGTTGGGGTTGGGTTTACGCCTGCGTTTCTCGATCCTCGCTCCCAAGTGCCGGCCGATCTGCCCACCGATATGCCAAATCATCCTGCCAATACGTTGCGTTAATTTGGGCAAAAAAAATCACCACATTTGATGGACTGATCTCCGCGCAGAAGTGTACATGTAAAGAGATTTCTCAGAGATCGGAGCGAAGTGTGTAAAGGCATAGCACGCCGATCGCTGAGAAAAACCTAAGCGTCGGACTGACGGGAGATCTGGGCGTTCGGACTGCAGGTCGCTGCCTTTACACGTATGTTTGGACGGACATATTGTAACGAAGTGTTGTGAGATCTCGAGTCCGAAGCGTAGATGTAATGTCCGCTAATGCATTAAAAGTACAGCTTTCTTCCTCAAAACAGCAATTGGACATGGATGACAATACATGTATGTGTATCAACTCCCAGGTATCTGAGCCTTCTCTTGGCATAATGGCGTGACTCCATCACAACTTCAGATGCCATCCATAAAGAGCCTTTTGTTCATCCTCAAAGAAGGAAGTTACTAAGTGTAAATACAAAACTATAAAACAATGATGAATTAATTACCTATGACTGACACCATTCCCAACATGCTCATTTCTGAGTTCAATTCCTTGATCAGCACAAATCCTCTCAATGTAGAAGCAGCGCAGCTTTTCATCTTCATTTTCAAAAGGCATAACATTATCATCCATTTTGCTTTTAGTCTGTATAAAATGGCCTCCGGTTTTCTTATTTTGTTTTTTACGCATTTCAAAGGCGCCGCAAATGTCTATCTCCTCGTCGCTGCTGTCCAAAATATTGTATGTCCGCACCCGCTTGAAAGTGTTAACATCATCTTCAATGTTCTCCAATTTGAGATTTAATAAAACAGTTAACTGTTTTTTATCCATCAAACTTTGCCCGTTATCGCTTGTTTTGTGTTCTTTTAGTTTTAATGGTTTTTCGCAATAAATATTCATATTGGATAAAGTGTCGATGACCGACGCATTTTCAAACAGTTCTTTTTGCGCAACCTTTTCCTTGTACGCTTTCGAGTTGCCAAAATCGACAGAATCGAAGCAACCGGAATATTTTTCTGTCAAAGGTTGCTCTTTTGGATGTTTCAAGTTAACAGGGTAATATCCGTGGTAGTGAGAGAAGAGCACTATTTGTTTGGTAGTCCAAAGTGAACTTCCACAGTTTTTCATAGAAATGTTGTTGAAATGTTTCTTCAAGATATTATTGATAATGTTAGCTCGGGTCCACTGAAAACAAAAAGTATTAAAATAAAACACGGTGTACTTCAGTCATTCACAAAGAGACTTTAATTTTAGGAGATATTGAGACCAACATAACCTTCGGATACAAAAGTCAGGTATTTTAACCTTTTCCCGCATGACAGCAAGCATCAACTGACATTCCATTCCATTCCAGAATGTTAAATAGAACCCCGTTGATTTAAAATCCAAGGAACATCAAAAACCAAATTTAAACCTAATTATTTTAGTCAGGCCATGTCAGAAGTCGGAATAAAACAAGAGAATGTATGAGATGATGTACGAATGAAGAAACAAGTGTATGCCAAGATCGAGTCGTTTGGCGGTCTGTCCTCTCTACCTACCCCTGCGGAGAAACGGCGTGATGGTTAATTAGTTAGTTAAGAAGAAAAAAAAACAAAATTTACAGAAAAGTCAAGTTCTGGGGCCGCTCCTAAAAATTCTGGTAGGTATTTGAAATATATTTGTAATAACACGACCTACTCCCACTCCCGTGTAAATCCAATTTTCAGAGCCAATTACCGACGCAGCCGGCCCTTTAAATTAAGATGCTTGAAGCAAATTCCTCAAAATACTGCATTATTTCTGTACAAGTCGAATTTTCCCGGATTTACGGATTTTCAAATTCTGATATTATAAGGAAATTCGTAAAAATATGACATTTACATGTTAAACAAAAAATCAAGACTGAATACCGGCGTGCCCGGTATATCTGGTTCAGAATTATGAGATAATAATACGAATCAGGGCGGTACAACCGCTTAAATTGGTTTTTAACCGCTTTTTATCTCCAAGTCCTCGGATTCAATTTACGAAATTCTATGAAATATTTTCAGACAAAACCAATTTTTTTTTATTACACTGACAAATTTTCATCAGATAACAATAAATTTTGAATTATAAATTAACAAATGTTCGATATAAAAAAATACATTTTTTTATCACCCACGTGGGTGATGCGTGCCATCTCACTAGCTGGCGCTATTATCAATGAGGTAAGGTAATCGGCCGTCGGACCGCAAGTAGGTATCAAATGTTCTTTTATAAAATGAACTATATTATGATTTTTTTTTTCACTAGAACACATTAAATGTGTAAGCCGAATTTGCAATAAAAATTATGAATAAATTTAAAAAACGGCAGTGTAATGATAAAATATGTGGGTAACTGAGTCACCCCTTATGGCAATACAAGTACTGTTTTGCATCTTGGCATGGCGAAGGTTAAATATTGAATAAGTCATGCGGGAAGAAGTTCACCACTGCAGCATGAAGGTTTTCATAGAAAAAAGGTGATAAAGCAAAAACCACCACCTAATTATCAACTTACCTCTTTATTCCTCCGTTTCGTCACTCCAAGTTCGTAGTATTTTTCGACGCTCTCGACAGCGTATGGGAAAACCTTTAAAAAGTCTGCGTAATCCGCCAATTCGTGCACAAGTGGCATCCGTCGCAACATCAGACTGACGGCAGATCGTACATTGTCCACTTTGCAGAGATTTCCCTTAATAAAGTTGGCTATTGAAGCAGCCATTTTGACGGCTCGCTCACTTCCCTCGGCCATTTTGATGGCACGCTCCGATTGGTGATTCACACCGATGATGATTTTTGAGTTGGACAGTTCTTTGATAGTTGAATCCATTTGTTTGGTGGAATACAGGGCGTGTTCTTGTTTAATGTTGAGATTTGAAGATGTTTTGTTTGGTGGTGTGAAGATCAAAACGCCAGACGAATCCACGGTTACGCGTTGATGTAGATTATGCAATGTCGTACCTTGAATTAGATATTGTTCTTGCACATAGCAATGATCGGAGTGGATAGATTCCAAGATAGCTCTGTGGGTTGGTCCACTTTTCAAGGAATCACCTGAAGGTTTGATTTGACTTTGGGAACAATTTGCTATGCCAGGTTTTAACAGACTATTGGCACTGGGCTTGAGCAATGATTTTCGAATTAGCCGTAAATTAGAAGAGACCGATGCAGAGTTATCCAATTTGAGGATAGACCGACTAGCGTGAGTCATTTTTCTATGTTCGTTTTCGACTTGCGGCACGCTGGTGTCAAATTTCATATTTAAAATGTCATTGTATCGCTCAAAGTCTTCATTTTGCTTAAAACTATCGCTTAAATCGTCTATCTCCATTGGTTCCTTCTTTATTTTTATTCCAAAGTATGGATCATCGTCGTACTCCTGCTTTATGGGTTTACTTGGATTTATTTCTGCACGTGTTTCATTGAATTCCACGGCATCGAGTTCTGTTTTGACTATGGAATTATCGAAGATTTCGCTTTGCAATCCTTCTCCAATCTCTCTGTAGTCGAGCTTGGACCAAGACTTTTCTGCGTCAGATGCTGAAGAAGTCTGCTGATCGAATATTTGATCTTCTCTTAGATTTTCAATAGCCGATTCTTTTGAAGTATTTTGGATTGGAGGTAGTCCTAGTGAGACTTCCTCGACAGGTTTTTCTATCATGGTTTCATCTCGATACAGCCAAACGTCCACAACTGTCTCAGCACCTGAAATAAAATATATTATTAGTAACATGTTATTACAAAATGTTTATTTGATAAAATGCAAACACGGTAGTAGATCACTAAACTTTAAACAAGTAACAGGTGGTTTCATAGAGAAGTAAATTGTTAAGTATTGGCAATGGGCGGTACACACCCAAGGTCTGGAGTCCTGTATAATTCCTATCCAACTTGAGCTGGTGCACTATGTCCACGGGCTTGTTGAGCGAGGCGTTCTTGAAGTGCAGCCGAATCTGCACGGGGAACTCTCCCCAGCCGCGGCGCGACAGGTGAAACGGAGAACTTCTAGGGGCACACAAAACACATCTCTAGTATTTCATCAAGCAGCCAGTCTCCACGCTTCCTCCATTATCCTTGCCAAGCATCATACAGGTGAGTAGAATAGATCATTTTGCAATGCCGAAGATGTTACTACATGTTGGCTAAATTACCTTTATAAACATAACGCGGTTTTGAACCGCTCGTTTGCTGAAGGTTGTATGCCAGGGTTGACGAACATTTGGACAAGTTATAATGAATGAGTTATGTATGCACCTACACGCACACACCTGGCATAAACATTTAATTATGAGGGAGGTTTGCCATACTTCATACACATCAAACAGTTCATTGGCAAAGAAAATAATGAGTCTTCCATCAAAACTATTATAGGAGCACAGTTCAACCAGACCTGAAGGAGGTTGGTTGGATATGACAAAATTCACTTTTCATCAATCAGGTTAACCAAAAAGAGCGTAGAATTTCCACTTGAGCCAGAAACAATAATTTTCTTCAGCTATATTATATGGGAATGTATGGTATTTTTTACGTGAATACTGCACAAGAGTCCCAACTGCTCTCTACCACTAGAAGCCCGGTATCCCCAATTGGGGTACGTTGTGAGACTGAAGGGAGTGAAGAGGGGAAGGAGACGGGGATGAAATCAAGAAATATTTGGTCCTGAAAGGTGGTCTTTCATTAACCTGGGATCTGATTCCGATTCTTTATGAGGATGAGGCATTGTCCTTATCCTTAGGCTTCAGTGTAAAGTAAGTAATAATAAACTACAGGTGTTAAGTATGTGTGATGCACCTATAATTTTGAATAATACTGCGATAATTAAACCACAAACCCCTTTAAACATGTATTGTCATTGACATGTCCTATCCTTGAGAAAACCCGCAATCAGGCTCCAGAGCGATACTGAGAGTATCTTCGACTCTGGAACGTGTCGTAAATATGTTATAGATTATTTTAAATGAACCGATTGGTATCCTAGAAAGATCGGATTATAGAGAGTGAGGGGGACCAACTTGAGATGCATGATGTTGTGCGGGGCGTAGGACTGGTCGAGCCCCACCGTGACGGACTGGACGAAGTGCGACACATCGGGCTTGTCGCGGGAGCCGCGCACGTACAGCAACCAGCGGTGGGTGGAGCGGTCCATCTCAGAGTGCGGGGGGGTGTACTTGGACGTGTTGCCTAGTGAAAAGAACACATTACATCATAAGAGGTTATCAACAATTTTAACACTGTAACTACAAATGTCATCCAGCTTCGTCCAGACAGTCCACACAACGCATATTACACATTCCCAATTAGCAAATAATAAAACGCATGAAATCATTTGTGACTACAATAATATATTCGGACATATCCATTAGTGAATTAATAACAATTACTTTGTATAAACCACTTTTTAATACGTAAATATCTACATGTATCAGAAGCAAAGCGCCCCTTATCAGGATAAACAATACACCAATATACATTTTAGGTGTTTTGTTTATCCTGATGGGGGGAGCTTTACTTCTGAAACATGTAGATATTTACATATTAAAAACAGTAGTTTAAACCAAGTAATTGTTATTAATTTATTAATTATGAATACAGAAAGTGATTACACATCTTTTGAAGAAAATATCTATTGGTGTTCAACTATTGCTTGATACTTATTCACACTTGTTTAACTCGTGCGTCGCACGCCTCTCAGAGTCTGAACGAAGCTATTGACAATTGCTTAACAAAATAAATGAAATATGGGAAAACCCTTTTATGATTTACGGCAAGAAAAAATATTGAACACGTATAAGTAATCATTAATCTTTACACCACTACACCCATACATGTATGTGTAAATAAACTGTGCCCCCAGCGCTATGCGAATTTATCTGTTTTCATTTTCTTGTATGAATGTCACAAAAAGTTCAGCGCACACCCGTAATCTCTATATATAAAAATGAATGTCTGTCCGTCCTCGATTTTCTAGAAAATTACTAGACCGGTTTCGCTGAAAATAACACAGTTTGTTCTTATTAGTGTCAGGAAGGTTTAGAGGGTAGTTTGAATGAAATCCAATATGTAAAACTGCTGCTATAACGTTTTAAAATTAGTAAGAAAAACATTGAACCCACCACCGTGATGGTTTTTTTTTTTATTTAATGTAAATCAAATTTAATAACGTTATTATTAAGTTCTGCAAGTATTTTTAGTTTTTATTATTGTGACAGCTGTTTCGGTGTTCATGGCCATTTTCAAACAGCGGTTAATCCAAATTGTGATGACTTATTCCACCATGTCGGATTGAGGTAAGCCCATAGATATACCACTCTGGTTAATAATAATAATAATACTTGGACGATTTATATAGCACCGTTTTTGTGAAAAATCACCTCAAGGGCGCTCTCTGGTTAGCCACAGATATTTAAAAGAAGACGGTTTGTTTGGGTAGAATATTTTCAAAATGAAAAACACAAGTAGGTGGGTACCTACTTAAAAACTTTATTATTTAGATACATTTTGAAAAAATAAATGTTTGAAATTAAATAAAATTTTCAAATTAATGTTTCTTTTATAATTTCTTTGGTATTCACTTTGTGGCGTTTTTTTAATGTTTTCTTTTTATTCAGAAATATTAATAGCACAAGACATTACTTTCGCTAAAAAATCAATTATGGCAATAACAAGCAAGAATTCACAACTTCATAACTTTATTATATTAAAAAAAAATAATAATAATCCCGAGCAAGGCCGGGTACACATCAGCTAGTTTTATACGAGGTGTGTTCAAAAGAAAAGGTGAATTTCGAATTTTTTCGAAAAGTATTTATTTATTTATCAATATCCATTTTCTCCCCTTCAAAGTAATCCCCCTTAGATATAATGCACTTATGCCAGCGCTTCTTCCAATCCTCGAATCACTTCTGAAATGCGTTTTTCGGTATGGCCATCAGCTCGTTCTTCAATTCTGACTTTATCTCATCAATTGTGGCAAAACGCTTTCCTTTCATTGGTCTCTTCAGTTTCGGGAATAGGAAAAAGTCACACGGAGTCAAATCTGGTGAATATGGTGGTTGAGGCATGATTAGGGAGTTGTTTTTGGCCAAATAATCACAAACAAGCATTGATGTGTGAGCTGATGCATTATCGTGATGCAAAATCCATGATTTGTTTTTTCCACAATTCCGATCGTTTGAGCCGTATTGCTTCACGCAAACGTTGCATAACTTCCTTGTAGTATTCCTTATTAACCGTACAACCTGTTGGCAAAAACTCATGATGCATCACACCATTGTAATCGAAGAAAACAGTGGGCAAAACCTTCACATTTGATCGAACTTGGCGTGCTTTTTTCGGTCTTGGCTCTTCTGGCCGCTTCCATTGGGATGATTGGGCCTTGGTTTCGACGTCATAACCATATACCCACGTTTCATCACCAGTTATGACCCTTTTGAGCAAATCTGGATCGTCGTTGACTTCATTCAACAACTCCTGAGCGATACTAATGCGACGTTGCTTTTGCTCAAAATTTAGCAATTTCGGAACAAACTTCGCTGCCACACGTTTCATGCCCAAAACATCCGAGAAAATTGCATGGCATGAGCCGATTGATATGCCAACATCCTCTGCAACTTCCCTAATAGTGATTCGACGATTTTCCAAAACCATTTTCTTCACTGTTTCCATGTTTTATTCGTTTATTGACGTGGTTGCAACTCCAGGACGCTCATCGTCATTAACATCTTCTCGGCCTTCTGTAAAGCGCTTGTATCACTTATAACCACTTTTATAAAACAAAGTAGACTCGCCGAATGCCACAGTCAACATTTTAAGTGCGTTGCCATTTCTAATGTAAAATTTAATACATATTCTTTGATCCATTTTTTTCAAAAGTTAAAATTCGAAGAACACACAAAAACGTGACTAACCTTTCCAGTTGTCAAAAACAAACCACTAATCAAAAATGGCTGATAATGCTAACATATGATAAACATGTGTACCAACATAACAAAAAAAAATTCGATAATCGAATGTACACAGCCCGCGAAAATTCAAATTTCACCTTTTCTTTTGAACACACCTCGTATATCTGGATGGTGGTAAAAAGGTTAAGTACAAGTGGGAAATAATTTGGTTTAATAGGAAATTACCAATCTAACGGCCGTTTTCTCCAACTTTTCGAATGATCAACTGAGCTGCCGATCAGCCAAGTGTTTTGTTAAGTATTCGCGCTATTTGACTGTCTCCAAACATTTTTCATCTTTGAACTTCCTAAATTGTCTATGAAGTACTCGCCCACTTCTATGGAAAATATAATTGTACCCCCACACGTTCATAGTCAATAAAATGACATCAAAGTAAACACTTTCAATGTTAAATTAACATAGACGAGTTAATTTTCTATTTATTATGAATACATATTATTTGTCTTAAATATTGTAATACAAACACCATCATTTATATTTAAAAACGCATTTGTTAAAAATAAAGTGTTACCTTGACTATTACCGATGCCGCGAAAACGGAAGTAAACATTGTTGACGTTTGTCTTCTGTGCGTTCTTTCAATTTTCAATCAGTCTTAACACGAAATCGACATGAAACATATAAGAAACATGTTTTTGACATTCTAAAACGGTTAAAAAATTCTTTTTCATTTAACATTTCGACGTAATCGACATCTACATCCTGTCGCCGCCTGTGTAGCCCGATATTACCGTCAATTACTTCCGCCCATTCCACTATTTGAATTATGTCAATAATATCTCCATCGTCACTGTCTTCATATACTCTGTCCATACCCGCTATTGGTATTACATTAAAAATATCTTCATTTTCGCTCTCCATGTTCAAAACTGTCAATACAATAGGTACAGAAAATAGTTCGCGAAACGAATGACGTTTGAGACCATAGATATCTATGACATTTGACGTTTACGCTGTCATTTGATACTCTGTTGACACTTTTTATAACTAGTCTTTCACTGAGGAGAACTCTAATCCACAGAATTCGATAACTTAAGATGATCCTACGTTTGACTGAGATTTCGTTGGGAAATGCGAATTTGTGCATTTGAACAGTGCTGAGGGAAAATTCCGGCTCAGCCGTTGCTCAGTAAGGTTGGGAAGAACGGCCGTTAATATCTTACCGGTAAACCGCCCTGGGGTCCCAGTATACCCCTTACCTATTCCTTCCCCTTTGTATTATTTTCTACTGCAAAATTTTAATTTGTGTATTTGCCGTTAGTTGCTGCCAACCCTTCGTTAGCGCGAAGAGGAGGAAGGAACGTGAAGAATGTTGAATTGGCACGAGGAATGGAAAGAAAGATGAATGAACTATGTGATACGATGGTAAGGAAAAGTTTGGATGTACTCTGTATAACAGAGAGTTTGAAAAAGGGGAACGGTATGATGCAGCATAATGATACGCTCGTCAACTGATCTGGTAGACCAGATACAGACAGGGCTTATCAGGGTGTTGCAGCGTTACCGTCTCCTAGAATGGTGGAATGTATGTTGCAATATGAATGTGTAAGTCCGAGAATAATGTGGATCCGATTCTAAATCGGGACAAGAGTCCCAATCAAGTGAATCAAATACTTGAGTCGGGCCATATCAGAAGTCGGAATAACAGAAGAGAATGTATGAGACGTTGTATGAAAGTGAATGAAGCAAGAAGTGTATTCCAAGATCGAGTTGTTTGGCGGTCCATCCTCTCTGCCTACCCCTGCGGAGAAACGGCGTGATGGTTTGTCAGTTAGTTAGTTAGCCGTTAGTTTAACTTTTCTATTAACAAAGAAAGAGGTCTACTAAAACCAGCGGACAAATGAAATACCTACTTTATTTATTGACAAAGTCGAAAAGTAAGTATTCTTATAAAAAAAAATTCGCCCACGTCACCCAAATGTAAAACAGTATTAATCATACCGATGATCAGCCTGAACTTCTCCTTTTGCTTGTTCCTCCTGGCCAGGTCCACCTTCAGCACGTCCCTCTCCATGTTCTTGGGCTCGATGTATCTCGGCACCTTGACCGCGGCTGCGATCCCTTCCGCTTCCTCCGCCCCGTACAGATTGCCGCTCCCGCCATCGGTTCCATAGTCGGTGACACCTTCAGTCTTGATTTGTGCAGCTTTGCTGGAGTAGGGACTACCGTCTGGTCGGTCTGATTTTACGGTACGGAGGCTTTCGACAGTTTCGTCGACGGGGATCGTGAGGTGGTGTGATGTTGAGGGAAAATTCTGAAAAAAGATAATCAACATTAGCATTGCGTCAAGACTGGAGACCTTTGAAATGTGGTCTATAACGAGAATGCCAAGTATCTTTGGTGAAAAACATAACTAACAAGAGTTACTTCGTAGACAGCAGTGTCAAAGGGCGAAAAGTTTCTTCCTGGAAAATCAAAATAAAAATTTACATCACAATCGTTTAACCCTAAGGCTTGATGTGCATGTCAGGGTTCTGTCAGCCGCAGCTCCGAAAGCTGAATTATTATTCAAATATCAATTTGGGACACACTGGGCGGTACGCTGCACCACCCCGTGCAGCACACTATATAACCACATAAAATGCACCCGATGTGTGCATCAAGCCGAAGAAATTGTACATACATAAATTTCCTTACGAACTGGGGCCTGATTCCAGTTCTTTTTAAGGATAAGGCATTGCCCTTATCCTTAGACTTTTTCTCAACCGCCGTTCCGGTTCTCTCGGATGACAGCTGTCATTCAGCAAATGACATTCTTTGAAAATATCGATAAATATTTGTATAGTTTTAACTAAAGAAAAACTCTATATTATCATAAATATTGACTTTAAACATCAAATCCTAAAACAAACTGTTTTCTTGCTTCGTATGGTGTGAGGGTAAGAGGGGAACATCTGGGTCTGCGAGCCAGTCTGGAGCCTCAGGAGTCGTCTTGGGGACCTCATAAATTCCGGCGAGGAATGAATGGAGTGGACATTCGCTGACCACATGTTCACACATGGCCAACTCTCTCAAACAAACCCATCATTGTACACACCTCAGTGTTTTCTACGACAGATAGATAGATACTTACGGTAGCATCTTGCTTGTTCCGCTTCCTCGGAGGTCGTATCTTGAAAAGTTCATCGAGGTTGAGATCGGCTTTGGCTCCCAGGAGTTTCTTCAGGGCGGGATGGATCCTCTTCTGTTCATTCTTCAGTAAAGTGTGCACCTAAAACACCAAAAACACACTAATTAGCAAATTGGCGTGTCCTTGCATTAATACCTGTGACTTGTGACATGCCTTACAGAGGTTAGTAAGATATGTCGTGCCAAGAGTATTCTGACCAAGACTTACCTGGCTGTAATCCAACCACTGCACACATTAACACCTTTTTAGCAAATAAACCATGGCGTTACCGATCATGAATCACCCGATTCTCAATACGTACTTCGATATATCGTCCACGGTACCGTGAGTTAAACCTTTGTGTGTTGATAATGCGTACCATTTTGGTGAACTGATACGGTGTACCATTATGGTGTTGTGACAGTGAGTTTTTTCTGTTCAGTGTAAATGTGTCACCTGATAAATAAAGATTACAAGGGGTCCTGACGTTATATCCTTGATGATCCTCTGCTCGTCTATCCCAGTATAGTGATGGCAAGTCTGCCGTTGGTCTGCAGAAATTGTGCACCATTCCAGTGTTCAGATACGATGTGCTGTTCCAGTGTAGAGATACGGTGGGCTGTTACAGTTTGCGGATATGGAGTATTGTTATGGTGTGTCGATACGGTTTGCTGATTCAGGGTACTCTTACAGTGCGCTGATATGGTGTGCCTATACGGTATTCCGATATGAGGTACCGATACGGTGTGCCGTTACGGGGTGCCGATACGGGGTGCCGATACGGTGTGCCGATACGGTGTGCCGTTACGGGGTGCCGATACGGGGGCCGATACGGTTTGCCGATACGGTGTGCCTATACAGGGAGCCGATACGGTGTGCCGATACGGTGAGCCGATACGGTGTGCCTATACAGGGAGCCGTTACGGGGTACCGATATGGGGACCGATACGGTGTGCCTATACAGGGAGCCGATACGGTGTGCCGATACGGTGAGCCGATACGGTGAGCCGATACGGTGAGCCGCTACGGTGAGCCGATACGGTGAGCCGATACGGTGAGCCGCTACGGTGAGCCGATACGGTGAGCCGATACGGTGAGCCGATACGGTGAGCCGATACAGTGAGCCGATACGGTGAGCCGATACGGTATGTCCTTACGGTGAGCTGATACGGTGTGTTCTAACGGTGTGCCGTTGATGACAAATTCTCCTAAGACGTCCCTCATTGCTGAGGAACAGAAGACCCAAAAAGAATTCCTTCCTTTGAGGGTATGTGATGGAGGAGATCCAAGGTGAAGTTCTTCACTTGTCTAGGGAGTAACCCTACCCCCCACAAGCATACGAAGAAGTGTGTCCACTCACCTCTCTGCATTATTTGCATCTTCCGTATCGACTTCTATCTTCTGTTCCTATTCTTGCTGCACATCCGAAAGTGATGGTTATGTAAAATCCTTAATCATTAGTTTTCTGTCCATGTTAAATTCTGCAATTGTTTTGTGGTGCATCAGCCTACCTACTTTTTCCTTGAATGTGTACATTATAGTGAATGTGTTGAGTAGAACACTTGACTGACTGCCGCATTGAACGACTTCAGTTTTATAGTTCCATTTAACATACCAACGCAACACCTAATATGGATGTATTAACAATTCCACATACTCCCTTCCTATCCCTCCTGTTAGTCATTTCCACAGCACAGTACCCTAACCTTTCCATAAACCTACTATTTTTCAACTCTGAACTGTGCTTTCCATTCAATGACATCTCCCTAAACAAACCAGCTGATTTGCTTTTTTTTACCCTGTATATACATTTTTTACATTAAAATATTATCAATAATCTCCCAAGAAAGTAAGTAGGTACCTACTCCAAGTTAGATTTTTTTTTTTTCCGAAAGTACCTATATAGATATGCAAAAACTCAGATGTTAAAAAATAAAGAAAAATAAATTATAAAGGGTATGAAAAATATAGATATGGAGACATAGTATTTGAAATAAATATGGTAATTCTCTCCATCGATTTATATATTTAATTAAATTCCAATCTTATTACCAAAACACATACACTTAATAATATATTTATCTAAATACTCTTCCCGCTGTACCTTTTGTAGAAACAAATAACATTTGAACAAAATAATATGAGAGTTGTCTGTGATAATCTGGCAGACAAAGTCAAACTCGTGGAGTTGTTTTTAACTGAAATAATTTTTTTAAATTTATTACCTTATTTCTGGCCACGGGGTCCTTCTGACTGGTGACCTCCTTGTGGACATCTTCCTCCGTGAGTTGGAACTGCTTGGAATTATAATAGCTGTTCACTATTGCATACCTCAGCCTGTGTAGGGTTTTCTTTGCCAGGAGCAAACTACAAATAAATAAAACAATTATTATACAATGTAATAAGGAACTCCGGTGAAAAATATAAAGACTTTAAAAAATATATATTCATACAGATCAACAAACACCGATTCCGAATATATAACTTTAATTATATATAGAATTTATAAATCGTTATAAAATAGTAAAATAAAAACTATCTCATGAAAACACCACATTCTGTTATTACCACAGCTTCTGACGTCACATGCGCAGTTATCGAGGCCAACTAGAACTCGATAAGAGTAGTACCCACTATTTATGGTGTTTATGGCTTATGGTTTCGCTGTTTACAGTGTTTATTTCGCTCGTAAATTACTTCTATTTGTTTTTTGCTACTACTTACAAGTTTTCTCTTGGATATTCATAGCAATTTTAACGAATTTGTCTATGTAATAATTTTTACCCGTTCAACATTACAACAATATCATTGGCGGCAATTTCTTTGATGATTATTCCTTCGGTGACTCTGGAAGGGGAGGATTTCTAATGATACCACAAACCTATTATCTCTTATAATATATAATATATAATATATTTATTCTTATTTCAAGCCATTGAACAACGTCCCTCAATGTTTCAAACCTATTATTGTGAGCATATTTCTTTTGCAAAACGGTTGTAAATTTTATCTTTATCAAGTCTGTGACAGACGCACATGCAGAAAACTGTTTAGTAAACCGTCAGAAAGGAAACCATTCACTAAATACAAAATATTCTCTCTTCAGTGTCGCACGAAATTTCGTACGGGTTTGACACGCGCTTTTTGTTTGAATTTCAAAAAATCCAAATTTGACGCTTCGTTCAAGAACCCGTCGATGGGTTGAAACTAATGAGAATGAAATGAAAGTGTTTATATATATGTTGATTTTACAAGGAATAGTAAAAAAAAAGTCTTATGAATTATATTTTACAAGACGTGAGAGACTTGAGACTCCATTTTTCACAAAACTTATGACAGAGAGTAGGTTCTCTTTACTGCTCAAGTTCTTGTATTTCGCAAATAACAAGTCGTTTGATCCTGCAGTTTCTAACAGAAAGACATATAAAATAGATCCATTACTTATATAAAACATAAATTTATGGATTTATACACACCTGAGAAAGAAATTGCAGTTGATGAGTCTCTTTTACTATGGAAGGGTAGATTATAGTGGAAACAATATATTCCCTCAAAAAGAAGTCGATTTGGTGTAAAGTTATATTTGATCTGTGAGAGCAATACGGGATATATATAGAATTATGTAATTTATACTGTTTAGGATACTAACTATGGTTAAATTATATGGAGGAAAAAGCATCCACTCGAATTGTGTTGGAATTATGCCACAATATTTAGGTTGTGGCTATACAATATATACTGGTATACCAGTATTGATTTAGCAGAAAAATTGTGTGCAAAAAAACACTGATATTGTGGGGACAATGAGGAAAAATAGAAAAGAAATACCTTCGGAAATAACATCATGTAAGTTGGGCAAAGGGCAAGGTATAAAGATTTTTTTTTTTTTTTACATTAATACCGCACAAGAGTTCCAACTTCTCCTAAACGTCTGGAGCCAGTGACTAAGGCATCCCCAATTGGGGAATGCTGTGAGGCTGAAGGTATTTGGGAGGGGAAGGAGAAGGGGAAGGATTACCTCATTTTTCATATTCCACCATTTTATCATCATGTAATGTACTCAGGACAATTACGTCTTTTTATCCTTCCACTTCATAACCATCATCTTATCTTCCCAGAGTGGAAGATACTCTCAGTATTTTATACGATTCCATTCGACTATCGCTCAAGTCATTATATTTTTGTTATAGTTCAAGATGACTTCTGGTTTAGCTATGATTTTACCTCATTTTTCATATTCCACCATTTTATCATCATGTAATGTACTCAGGACAATTACGTCTTTTTATCCTTCCACTTCATAACCATCATCTTATCTTCCCAGAGTGGAAGATACTCTCAGTATTTTATACGATTCCATTCGACTATCGCTCAAGTCATTATATTTTTGTTATAGTTCAAGATGACTTCTGGTTTAGCTATGATTTTACCTCATTTTTCATATTCCACCATTTTATCATCATGTAATGTACTCAGGACAATTACGTCTTTTGTCCTTCACTTCATAACCATCATCTTATCTTCCCAGAGTGGAAGATACTCTCAGTATTTTATACAATTCCATTCGACTATCGCTCAAGTCATTATATTTTTGTTATAGTTCAAGATGACTTCTGGTTTAGCTATGATTTTACCTCATTTTTCATATTCCACCATTTTATCATCATGTAATGTACTCAGGACAATTACGTCTTTTTATCCTTCCACTTCATAACCATCATCTTATCTTCCCAGAGTGGAAGATACTCTCAGTATTTTATACGATTCCATTCGACTATCGCTCAAGTCATTATATTTTTGTTATAGTTCAAGATGACTTCTGGTTTAGCTATGATTTTACCTCATTTTTCATATTCCACCATTTTATCATCATGTAATGTACTCAGGACAATTACGTCTTTTTATCCTTCCACTTCATAACCATCATCTTATCTTCCCAGAGTGGAAGATACTCTCAGTATTTTATACAATTCCATTCGACTATCGCTCAAGTCATTATATTTTTGTTATAGTTCAAGATGACTTCTGGTTTAGCTATGATTTTACCTCATTTTTCATATTCCACCATTTTATCATCATGTAATGTACTCAGGACAATTACGTCTTTTTATCCTTCCACTTCATAACCATCATCTTATCTTCCCAGAGTGGA